>JALJCO010014072.1:0-15108 GCA_023101725.1 Atherinomorus stipes
CTCTCTGTTCAGGTTCTGTTCCTAAAACACCCCACCATCTGGACCAGACCACCACGGACCAGCTCTCTGTTCAGATTCTGTTCCTAAAACACCCCACCATCTGGACCAGACCACCACGGACCAGCTCTCTGTTCAGGTTCTGTTCCTAAAACACCCCACCATCTGGACCAGACCACCACGGACCAGCTCTCTGTTCAGGTTCTGTTCCTAAAACACCCCACCATCTGGACCAGACCACCACGGACCAGCTCTCTGTTCAGGTTCTGTTCCTAAAACACCCCACCATCTGGTCCAGACCACCACGGACCAGCTCTCTGTTCAGGTTCTGTTCCTAAAACACCCCACCATCTGGACCAGACCATCACGGACCAGCTCTCTGTTCAGGTTCTGTTCCTAAAACACCCCACCATCTGGTCCAGACCACCACGGACCAGCTCTCTGTTCAGGTTCTGTAGTGTGGACCTGCCTTAAGGCCCTTCAATGTCCATTCTTGAAATCTTGTGTCATTACAGTTTGGTGGAAATTCTGTGTCAAAAGCACAGCATCTTAACATCTTCTCAGTCTTACCCAGTTTGAGCTCCGTACTCACTTCATTCCAGATTCTAAAAGTGAAATTTATCCATGGATTATCTTTCAAGTATGAATGTAACTTGCTGTCTGCTATCATGGCTTGTATTGGGCGTCCATTGGTTGCATGTTCCTCTATATCCTTCCATCTGGATTTATATGATGTGTTACATAAACAAACTAGTTGTCTCAACTGGGCTGAGTAGTAGTAATCTTTCAAACATGGCAGTGATAAACCACCTTTATTCTTCGCCAGCTGTAATGTTCTTTATTTTACCCGAGGTTTTTCTCCGAACCATTTATAACGAGAAATTATTTTGTCCCACTCTGAAAACTGTTGTTTAGGTGCTTCAATTGGGAGGGTTTGACAAAGATAAAGCAGTCGTGGTAAGATGCTGATCTTAATTGATTCTATTCTGTTAATTAACCCCAAAGTTGGTATGAGACTCCATCTTATGAGATCAGATTTTATTTTTGAGTTCAATGGGCCATAGTTCTTTTCAAAAAGATTTCGTATGTCTCTACATAGTTCCACACCCAGATATTTCATGGAGTCGTCCCATTTAAAATTATTTTCATTTTTTAATTCAGTCAATGGTTGATAGTGAAAAGTCATAGTCTGAGTTTTTTGAATATTCAATTTGTCGCCTGACAGGGATCCAAATTCCTCTAATATCATCATCAATCTCGGTAGGGATTTATTTCATTGGCCTAAATATATTGAAACATCGTTAGCAAAAAGAGACAACTTATGCTCGTTTCCATGTATATGGATTCCTTTAATTAAAGCATCGTGTCTTATATATTGGCTAAGGGGCTCAATAAACAAAGCAAATAATGTCGGAGAGAGGGGACAGCCCTGACGGCATGATCTTTCAAGAATAAATGGTTTTTAGAAGCTGCCATTTATTTTAATTTTAGCTGTTGGTTTGTTGTAGATAGACCGAATTGTATTTATTATTCTATGATGGAATCCAACTTTATAAAGAAATGACCATCTCACTGAGATGGGACTAGACGCTTTCTCAGCGTCTAGTCCCATCAACATGGCCTCTATATTGTTCTTTTTTATATAATGTATGACATGCAGAGTTCTTCTAATACTGTCTTGGGTTTGCCTTTGACAGATAAAGCCAGTTTGGTCCAAATTAATAAGGTTGGGTATAATATTTTCAAGTCGTTTGGCTATTATGGACGTAAAGATTTTATAGTCCAGGTTTAAGACTGATATTGGTCGATAGTGGCTACAATTCAATCTATCTTTTCCGTCCTTTGGAATAATTGTAATGGTTGCTTCTTTCCATGAAGGGGGGATCTCGCCTCCTTTAAGGACCCAATTACACACTACCTTCAATCTAGGAATCAATTCTTCCCTGTTAGTCTTATACCATTCGGCAGTGGAACCGTCCGTGCCGGGGCTTTTGCATGGTTTTAATCTTGTAATTGCTGCATTGATTTCTTTATCAGTAATTTCTTGAATTAACCCCTTATTTTCCCTTTCTGTAACTTTTGGAAGATTCAGAGATGTAAGAAATTTCTCAACATGGTCATCATTGTTTAGTACAGGCTGAGAAAACAAGTCTTTATTGTATGTTTCAAAGCTCTGCTGTATTCCAGTAACATCATTATGTATGATGCCAGTTTGGGGGTTTTTAATTTAGTCAACCGTACTATCAGCTTGTTGCTTTCTTAGTTTAAAAGCTAACCACTTTGTTGACTTCCCACCCGCTTCGTAGTAATTTTGTTTAAGGAAAAACTTTTTTGTCTCTTCAGGATACATTGCATCTATTTCATTTGGTAATCTTTTCATTTCCATTTTCTTGTCTTTGTCTAACGTATTTTTATGGCGTCTTTGTAATTCTTTTAGATCCGTTTGTAATTTTGTAAGTTTATTCTTTTTTTGTTTTTTAAGTACGGAAGAGTAAGCACTAATTTCCCCCCTTAAGACAGCTTTATAAGCATCCCATAGCATGGATGACACATCTCCTTTGTCGTTCTCTTCAAAGTATAAATCAATTTCTTTTTTGAATTGTTCCTTTATTCAAGATGCTAGAATTAAACCTCCAGAATGTTGATCTGTGAACATTACTTATGCACACAGATGAATATATCGGAGAATGATCTGACAAGTCAATTGTTCCAATATCACAGGTTTTGACTTTATGTCTGTCCTTGCTGAAGGTAAAAAAGTAATCGATTCTAGAATAGGCGGAATGGGGAGCAGAGAAATGTGTAAAGTCACAACTGGCAGGATAGAAATCCCTCCAGATATCAATAATTCCTGTTTCTTTCATTATACAGTTTATTTTCCTTATTAATGGCTTCGGTTGTATTGTCTTTTTTGGAGCTATCTAATTTAGAGTCTTATATTCATGTCTCCTCCGCATATCAACATTCCTTCAGTTTCAGACACCATCAACTCAAACAACTGCTTATAGAAAATCCAGTCACTCCCGGGTGGTGCATATACACTGAGGAAAGTCACTGGAAAACCATCAATTCTTCCCCTTACCAATACATATCGGCCCTCTTTGTCCTTTTTATCAGATAAATATTCAAAACACATTTGTCGTGATATCAGTACTGCTGTCCCTCTACAGTGGCCAGATCTATATGAAGATACATAGACATACTTATAGAAGCCTTGTTCTAGTTTTTGGTGTTCTGGATCTGATAGATGTGTCTCCTATAGAAGAGCTACATGTACCTTTTCTTTTTTTCAGTTTAGAAAGAATCTTAGACCTTTTTTGTGGGCTAACAATTCCATTTACATTGAATGAGAGGACATTAAGTGTTTGGATTGAGTCTTCCATTTTTAAGGTGGGATGTTAGTGTCCAAGGAATAGTCACAGCACCACTTGTCCAAACAGAGCTGCCTAGAACCACAGCTAACGAAATAACAGTAGAACAGAAAATAAGAAAATATCAGGACTTCCATTTGTGGGGTCATAAAAGAACAAACCCTGTAAGACAGGATGTAATAAGTCTTTAGGGGATTAACCTCTCACCCTGAGTGGGCCCCCAGGTAAATGTCCTCTCCACGCAAATCTCCTTATGGTGAAAGAATACTTGTTCCCTGGCATGAAATTAACACAGGCAGTTCTAAATTTCACTCGTCTCTTATTCTTAATATATTGTCTCTTTTTTTTTTTTTATAAGCGGGGGAAAAACAACTTTGGATTAAACACTGAAAATGACTCCCAGGGGTCATGTTACCTGTAGTTTCAACACAGTCAACTCGGTCAGGCGATACGTTTACATCGATTCCCTTCTGAAATGCTGCAGCTTCTCCCTGATTGATGGTGATCCAGTTTGTACCGTGTCCCCTGGTGTGTGCCGGGGACTATTCTTGTTTCCTTTTGTGGTCCACGATAGCTTCCTAATCCGAGTCGACAGCGGCTCTGGTGGTTTGTAGACAGTAACTGGAAATCCCCGATCGGACATGTCTTTCGTTGCATCTTCAGCTGTGTTGTAAAGTATTGTTCCGTCCGGGTAAAACACTCGAAGTTTCGCTGTAAAGAGCGTCTGGAAACGTATCCCTCGTTGTTTTAAGATCCTCTTCGCCTCCGCATAAGCCTGGCGCCGTTTGAGCACATCGGGTGCATAATCATGATCTAAATTGATCCGTTTACCCTTCAACTGGAACCCCTTCATCTGCCATGCCTTTTTCAGAACTTCTTCCTTGGTTTTATAATTTAAGAAGCGAGCAACAATGGACCGATGTGGGGCTCCCTCCGGAGGTACCGCTGTGAGGGCACAGTGCACTTGTTCGATGTGCAAGTTTAGTGTCGGGGAAGCTGGAGCCCTTCTCTCAGAAGATTTTCAACAAAGTCGATCATCGTCGGGGCACTCTTCTTCATTTTCAGTCACATTATATATCCTGACATTGTTTCTACGCGAGCGCCCTTCTTGATCTGTGATTTGAGCCTGGAGTTTTGACTGAAGTTGTAGTAGCTCCATAACAGCTTCTTCCATTGTTTGAACCCGCTTCTCCGTGTCCAAAATACAATCTTCAGCTTCTCCAAGTCTGGCATTGGTTTTGCAGACTTCGGCTTTGACTTCCTCAATTTGTTGCGTGTTTTCTTTTCTAAAGTCCTTGATTTCCATTAGTATCGCCTTCAGATTGATGTCGTTCCCGGCCATTTCCTTGTTACTAGCATTAGCTGTAGCGTTAGCCAAAGTGTCTCGAACTTCGCCAACCTCAGCCTTGCCGACTTTTCCCCTGAAAAGGATTCCAGTCGTTTTTTGGGATTTCGACTTGCCATTCTTGTCCTTCGTCATTGCCCCGTTTAATTAACTTCTTTTAGGTAGGTGTCTTGCAAATTTTCGAGTATTTAAGGGGCTTTTCCTCACAGAACGCCGGGGGCAGTAATTCTACACAGGTACCTCCATTGCGTGCAACCGGAAGTCACCAGTGAGATTTTTAACCAGGTCTTCTCTCTAACACCTGCCCTATCAGGGGCTTCAGCCAATGAGCTGGTCACTAGCTTTAATGCTAACATGCTGAGTGTCATGGATTCTATTGCTCCTATTAAGGTGAAGGTTATCTCTGGAAGGAAAAAGTCTCCATGGAAAAATTCCACACTGGTGAAAACTGGAAAGAGAGAGTGTCGGAAAGCTGAGCGCAGATGGAGAAAAACCAAACTACAGGTTCATTATGACATCTATAAAGAGAAACTTCACTTTTATAATTTACAGCTGAGGAATGCAGGAATTCGTATTTTTCTGACATCATCACTAAAAACGGTCATAATGCTCGGGCCTTATTTGCTACAGTCGACAGGCTAACAAACCCTCCTGTCTCAGTAGCACCTGAATTTTATTCCACCAAAGCCTGCAATGACTTTGCCAAATTTTTCACAGACAAAATCCAAATTATTAGACAAGCTGTTGGTTCAACAGCAGCAGGTTCAGGTCTTGTATCGTGTCCACCAAGTCTAAACACCATGACACAGTTTTATCCCATTACTAGCAAAGAACTGGAGGACATCTTGCATCAACTGAACTCCTCCTCTTGCTGTTTGGACATCCTGCCCACTGGTTTTTTAAAAAAGGTCTCAAAGACCTTGGAGTCAGATCTGCTTCAGATTGTGAACTCCTCTCTAACGTCAGGTGTTTTCCCAGAGTCACTGAAAACAGCTGTGATCAAACCTCTGCTAAAAAAGGAGAATCTAGACAAGACACAGATGAGCAGCTACAGGCCGATCTCCAATCTTCCATTTTTAAGTAAGATCATTGAAAAAGCAGCTTTTCACCAGCTAAATGACTTTTTAAGAGAAAACAACCGTTATGATGTCTTCCAGTCAGGTTTTAGACAGCACCACAGCACCGAAACTGCTCTGACCAAAGTCATGAATGACATATGTCTGAATACTGACACTGGAAAAATGTCAGTGTTGGTTTTACTGGATCTCAGTGCTGCATTTGATACAGTTGACCACATTATATTACTCCAACCACTGGAGAAGTGGGCGGGTCTCTCTAGTTCTGTACTAAACTGGTTCAAAACGTACTTGGAGAACAGGAAGTACTTTGTGTCAGTAGGTAATTTTACATCTGAGCAGACAAAAATGACCTGTGGAGTTCCCCAGGGCTCTATCCTGGGGCCTCTTCTGTTTAACATCTACATGCTCCCACTGGCTCAGGTTATAAAGAACAACAATATTAGTTACCATAGCTACGCAGATGACACACAGCTATATATTACAGCATCACCAGGAGACCGGGGCCCTGTACAGGCTCTTGGTAAATGTATTGATGAGATTAATGACTGGATGCGCCTCAACTTTCTTCAGCTGAACAAAAACAAAACTGAGGTGATTGTTTTTGGAGCCAAAGAGAAACGACAGCAGGTTGTCACAGAACTTCAGTCCATCCACCTAAAAACCACCAATCAGGCCAGAAATCTGGCTGTAGTGATGGACTCAGACCTAAAAACCACCAATCAGGCCAGAAATCTGGGTGTAGTGATGGACTCAGACCTAAAAACCACCAATCAGGCCAGAAATCTGGGTGTAGTGATGGACTCAGACCTAAACTTTGAAAAACACATCAAAGCGATCACTAAATCAGCCGACTATCACCTGAAGAACATCTCAAGGATCAAAGATCTGATGTCTCAGGAGAATCTGGAAAAACTAGTCCATCATCATCTTCAGTCGGCGTGACTACTGTAACAGCGTCTTTACTGGTCTACCTAAAAAATCAGTTAAACAGCTGCAGCTCATTCAGAACTCTGCTGCCCGAGTTCTCACAAAGACCAGAAAAGTGGACCACATCAGCCCAGTTCTGAGGTCTTTACACTGGCTGCCGGTCCATCAGAGAATAGACTTTAAAGTTCTGCTGCTGGTCTATAAAGCTCTGAATGGTTTAGGCCCAAAATACATCAGTGACCTCTGACCCACTATGAACCTACCAGACCCCAGGTCATCTGGATCCGGTCTTTTATCGGTTCCCAGAGTCAGAACCAGACCTGGATCCGGTCTTTTATCAGTTCCCAGAGTCAGAACCAGACCTGAAGAAGCTGCGTTCAGCTTCTATGCTCCACATGTCTGGAACAAACTCCCAGAAAGTCTCAGATCAGCTGAAACAGTTTATTTGAATCCAGGCTGAAGACCCACCTGTTCTCAGCTGCATTTTCAGAGATTTTATTCAAAAGTTAAAATCTGCACGTCTCTATATTCTCTCTTTTTAATCTTAAATATTTTTAATGTTTTTGATTTTAAATCATGCTTCTACTTTTTTATTCTTATTTTTTTCTTTCCCATTTGCACCCCGCTGTAATGCTTATAATGTTTTGTGTAAAGCACTTTTAATTGTCCCGTACATGAAATGTGCTGTACAAATAAATTTGCCCTGCCTTGGATTTGAAAGGTTAATTTTAGACTTTAACCTGTGTAAAAAGCTTGATACTTCAACTTTTACAAGTCTTTTAAATCCTAGTAGGGATAATCCTACTGAGTCATGCATGAGGGTACTTCTGACGCCTGTAGAAAAACATTGGTCAACAACAGCTGTGGTAAACAAACAAACAGGGGTGCCACTGACTCTGACCTCTGAACATTGGCTTCCTGCAGGTCTAAACCCATTGGTCAGAATGAGTCCAAAGCAAGTCGTCTTTAAGAAGCTGTCCCGGGACAAGTCGGTGAGTTCTGTAGGGGTTGTAGTTCTGGTTCTGGTCGTACCAGTGATCTGGGTAGTCCTGCTAGGTACATAGTAATCACTGTGCTTTGTCTTCCAGGTGGCCGTCTACATGGCCAAGAGAGACTTTGTTGACCACAGTGACTTTGTGGATCCAGTTGGTGAGTTCCGACAGACCCGGCTCTTCTTGTTCTGGACATCAGTCTGGTTCTGGTTCTGTCTGAGTTTTCTGCAGATGTACATGGACAGTTGATGATGTCATGACGGCTCTTTCTTTGTTCTTGTTCTCAGATGGCGTGGTCGTGATTGACCCGGTGCAGCTCAAAGGTAGAAAGGGTGAGTGTGTTCACCTTGGACCTCCAGTCGGAACCATAAACATCCGGTTCTGGCTTCAGTGGTTCTTCAGAATCTAGATACTGCTCCTGGTGCTACATCTTCCTGATGTTCTGTCTCTGGTAGTGTACGTGATGTTGTCCTGCACGTTTCGGTATGGCCGCCAGGACATGGATGTGATGGGCGTGGCCTTCAGACGGGACCTGTTCGTGGTGACCCGGCAGGTTTACCCTGAGATGCAGGACAAAGAGAAGCTGATCCACAGCAAGGTCCAGCAGAAGCTGCTGCGCAAGCTGGGAGACAACGCTTTCCCCTTCTTCTTTGAGGTGAGGCCACAACCAGTCTGAGTGTGGACAAGGTCTGGACCAGGACTGAGACTGAACCAGGGCTGGTTCTGGTCTCTGACCCGTTTAAGGACCACAACAGTCTGAGTGTGGACACGGTCTGTACCAGGACTGAGACTGAACCAGGGCTGGTTCTGGTCTCTGACCTGTTTAAGGACCACAACAGTCTGAGTGTGGACAAGGTCTGGACCAGGACTGAGACTGAACCAGGGCTGGTTCTGTTCTCTGACCCGTTTAAGGACCACAACAGTCTGAGTGTGGACACGGTCTGGACCAGGACTGAGACTGAACCAGGGCTGGTTCTGGTCTCTGACCCGTTTAAGGACCACAACAGTCTGAGTGTGGACACGGTCTGGACCAGGACTGAGACTGAACCAGGGCTGGTTCTGGTCTGTGACCCGTTTAAGGACCACAACAGTCTGATCTGTTTCCGTCCAGAAAAATGCAACAACTCTGTTTCAGTTTCCAGATAATTTACCGTGTTCAGTCAGTCTGCAGCCCGGACCATCGGATGTGGGGAAGGTAGGTCTCATCCATCCGTCCATCCATCCATCTGTCCGTCCATCCGTCCATCCATCCATCCATCCATCCATCCATCCATCCATCCATCCATCCATCCATCCATCCATCCTTCCGTCCATCCATCCATTCATCCATCCATTCATCCATCCATCCATCCATCCATCCAACCATTCATCCATCCGTCCATCCATCCATCCTTCCGTCCATCCATCCATTCATCCATCCATTCATCCATCCATCCATCCATCCATCCATCCATCCATTTATCGTCCATCCATCCATCCATCCATCCATCCATCCATTCGTCGTCCATCCATCCATCCATCCATCCATCCATCCATCCGTCTGTCCATCCATCCATTTATCGTCCATCCATCCATCATTCATCCATTCATCGTCCATCCATCCATCCATCCATCCATCCATCCATCCATCCGTCCGTCCATCCATCCATCCATCCATCCATCCATCCATCCATCCATCCATCCATCCATCCATCCATCCATCCATCCGTCCATTCATCCATCCGTCTATCCATCCGTCCATTCATCCATCCGTCCATCTGTCCATCCATCCATCCATCCATTCATCCATTCATCCATCCATTCATCCATCCATCCATCCATCCATCCATCCATCCATCCGTCCATCCATCCATCCGTCCATTCATCCATCCGTCCATCCATCCGTCCATTCATCCATCCGTCCATCCTTCCATTCATCCATTCATCCATCCATCCATCCATCCATCCATCCATCCATCCATCCATCCATCCATCCATCCATCCATCCATCCATCCATCCATCTATCATCCATCCATCCATCCATCCATCATCCATCCATCCATCCATCATCCATCCATCATCCATCCATCCATCCATCCACTGACCTGATCTTTCTCTGTGTGCAACAGAAATGTGCGGTGGAGTTTGAGGTCAAGGCTTTCTCTGCAGACAGTCAGGATGAGAAGATCGAGAAACAGTGAGTGAATCTTCAGACTGATGGACCTGGACCCAAACCAGGACCCTGTCCCTGATTACAGCCCATCTACAGGTTCCTTATGTCCCCCCATGTTCTGTTTCCGTCTGCAGGAGTTCAGTTCGTCTTACCATCCGTAAGATCCAGTACAGTCCAGACAACACAGAGGTGGCTCCGCTGGCAGATATGACCTTCGAGTTCCTGATGTCAGAGAAGCCTCTGCACGTCAAGCTCAGCCTGCCCAAAGAGGTCAGAGTAAAGACCTAGATGGGTCAGAACCAGAACACAACAGAATCAGGTCCTTCTGTTTGACCGCTGCATCTGGGAGTTCAACTCTGAAAAATATGACTGGTCCAGAACTCAGAACATCTTCCATCAGAATCTGGGTTGTGGAGACCACCTGGACATATATAGACCCACCAACTATCCTGCAGACCCACCAACTATCCTGCAGACCCTCCAACTATCCTGCAGACCCACCAACTATCCTGCAGACCCACCAACTATCCTGCAGACCCACCAACTATCCTGCAGACCCACCAACTATCCTGCAGACCCACCAACTATCCTGCAGACCCACCAACTATCCTGTAGACCCACCAACTATCCTGCAGACCCACCAACTATCCTGCAGACCCACCAACTATCCTGTAGACCCACCAACTATCCTGCAGACCCACCAACTATCCTGCAGACCCACCAACTATCCTGTAGACCCACCAACTATCCTGCAGACCCACCAACTATCCTGCAGACCCACCAACTATCCTGCAGACCCACCAACTATCCTGTAGACCCACCAACTATCCTGCAGACCCACCAACTATCCTGCAGACCCACCAACTCCCACCAACTATCCTGTAGACCCACCAACTATCCTGCAGACCCACCAACTATCCTGCAGACCCACCAACTATCCTGCAGACCCACCAACTATCCTGCAGACCCACCAACTATCCTGCAGACCCACCAACTATCCTGCAGACCCACCAACTATCCTGTAGACCCACCAACTATCCTGCAGACCCCACCAACTATCCTGTAGACCCACCAACTATCCTGCAGACCCACCAACTATCCTGCAGACCCACCAACTATCCTGCAGACCCACCAACTATCCTGCAGACCCACCAACTATCCTGTAGACCCACCAACTATCCTGTAGACCCACCAACTATCCTGTAGACCCACCAACTATCCTGCAGACCCACCAACTATCCTGCAGACCCACCAACTATCCTGTAGACCCACCAACTATCCTGCAGACCCACCAACTATCCTGCAGACCCACCAACTATCCTGCAGACCCACCAACTATCCTGCAGACCCACCAACTATCCTGCAGACCCACCAACTATCCTGCAGACCCACCAACTATCCTGCAGACCCACCAACTATCCTGCAGACCCACCAACTATCCTGTAGACCTGCACCGGACCCACCAACTATCCTGTAGACCCACCAACTATCCTGCAGACCCACCAACTATCCTGTAGACCCACCAACTATCCTGCAGACCCACCAACTATCCTGCAGACCCACCAACTATCCTGCAAACCCACCAACTATCCTGCAGACCCACCAACTATCCTGCAGACCCACCAACTATCCTGTAGACCTGCGGACCCACCAACTATCCTGTAGACCCACCAACTATCCTGCAGACCCACCAACTATCCTGTAGACCCACCAACTATCCTGCAGACCCACCAACTATCCTGCAGACCCACCAACTATCCTGCAGACCCTCCAACTATCCTGCAGACCCACCAACTATCCTGTAGACCCACCAACTATCCTGCAGACCCACCAACTATCCTGTAGACCCACCAACTATCCTGCAGACCCACCAACTATCCTGTAGACCCTCCAACTATCCTGCAGACCCTCCAACTATCCTGCAGACCCACCAACTATCCTGTAGACCCACCAACTATCCTGCAGACCCACCAACTATCCTGTAGACCCTCCAACTATCCTGCAGACCCTCCAACTATCCTGCAGACCCACCAACTATCCTGCAGACCCACCAACTATCCTGTAGACCCACCAACTATCCTGCAGACCCACTATCCTGCAGACCCACCAACTATCCTGCAGACCCACTATCCTGCAGACCCACCAACTATCCTGTAGACCCTCCAACTATCCTGTAGACCCACCAACTATCCTGCAGACCCACCAACTATCCTGCAGACCCACCAACTATCCTGTAGACCCACCAACTATCCTGCAGACCCACCAACTATCCTGCAGACCCACCAACTATCCTGTAGACCCACCAACTATCCTGCAGACCCACCAACTATCCTGCAGACCCACCAACTATCCTGTAGACCCACCAACTATCCTGTAGACCCACCAACTATCCTGCAGACCCACCAACTATCCTGTAGACCCACCAACTATCCTGCAGACCCACCAACTATCCTGCAGACCCACCAACTATCCTGCAGACCCACCAACTATCCTGCAGACCCACCAACTATCCTGTAGACCCACCAACTATCCTGCAGACCCACCAACTATCCTGCAGACCCACCAACTATCCTGTAGACCCACCAACTATCCTGCAGACCCACCAACTATCCTGCAGACCCACCAACTATCCTGGAGACCCACCAACTATCCTGCAGACCCACCAACTATCCTGCAGACCCACCAACTATCCTGCAGACCCACCAACTATCCTGCAGACCCACCAACTATCCTGTAGACCCACCAACTATCCTGCAGACCCACCAACTATCCTGCAGACCCACCAACTATCCTGTAGACCCACCAACTATCCTGTAGACCCACCAACTATCCTGCAGACCCACCAACTATCCTGTAGACCCACCAACTATCCTGCAGACCCACCAACTATCCTGCAGACCCACCAACTATCCTGTAGACCCACCAACTATCCTGCAGACCCACCAACTATCCTGCAGACCCACCAACTATCCTGCAGACCCACCAACTATCCTGCGCAGACCCACCAACTATCCTGTAGACCCACCAACTATCCTGCAGACCCACCAACTATCCTGCAGACCCACCAACTATCCTGCAGACCCACCAACTATCCTGCAGACCCACCAACTATCCTGCAGACCCACCAACTATCCTGCAGACCCACCAACTATCCTGCAGACCCACCAACTATCCTGCAGACCCACCAACTATCCTGTAGACCCACCAACTATCCTGCAGACCCACCAACTATCCTGCAGACCCACCAACTATCCTGCAGACCCACCAACTATCCTGCAGACCCACCAACTATCCTGCAGACCCACCAACTATCCTGCAGACCCACCAACTATCCTGCAGACCCACCAACTATCCTGTAGACCCACCAACTATCCTGTAGACCCACCAACTATCCTGCAGACCCACCAACTATCCTGTAGACCCACCAACTATCCTGCAGACCCACCAACTATCCTGCAGACCCACCAACTATCCTGTAGACCCACCAACTATCCTGCAGACCCACCAACTATCCTGCAGACCCACCAACTATCCTGCAGACCCACCAACTATCCTGCAGACCCACCAACTATCCTGTAGACCCACCAACTATCCTGCAGACCCACCAACTATCCTGCAGACCCACCAACTATCCTGTAGACCCACCAACTATCCTGCAGACCCACCAACTATCCTGCAGACCCACCAACTATCCTGCAGACCCACCAACTATCCTGTAGACCCACCAACTATCCTGCAGACCCACCAACTATCCTGCAGACCCACCAACTATCCTGCAGACCCACCAACTATCCTGTAGACCCACCAACTATCCTGCAGACCCACCAACTATCCTGCAGACCCACCAACTATCCTGCAGACCCACCAACTATCCTGCAGACCCACCAACTATCCTGCAGACCCACCAACTATCCTGCAGAGTCTGCAGGATGGTCAGTGGGGTCAATGTGGACATGATGTCCATCAGCAGCTGGACTTCATAGATCCATCAACCCTGTCAAACTGCTGAGATCCAGCCATGAAAACCCAGCCTGTCCTGCAAGGTCATGTGTCCTACAGGGTCATTTGTGCCTGAAACTACGCTCTCTCTGAGCATATCTCACTCTCCCCGTCACCCCTGCGGCGGCAGAAGGAGAAATAAAGGCGAGTCCGACTAAAGAGAAGGAAGTCCAGCAATCAGAGGCTGCAGCCGGTCTCTGTTCGATTCCCAGTCTGGGACCCGCTGCAGCCCCCCACTCTTTGCCCCCCTCTCCTCTCATGCTGTGATATAAATGCCGTCAAAGTCTGAAGAAACACCTGATTACGATACGACCGTGTGCATTTATTATGTCGCCTATTTAAATTCTGTTTATTTATAAAGAGTTCATTTGCAAAAAACAGTTAACCACCATTTAGAAAAACGAGTTAACTGCTTCTGCAAATAAACTCTTCATTTACTTTTTGAATATTTTCACCAAATCACACTCAGATGAAGTAGAGGGTTTTAATGATGTTAAATGGAGATAGGAGGTTTGCACCCGACAGCGATGAAAAGCAGTTAACTCTGTTTTTTCTAAATGGTGGTTAACTGTTTTTGCAGAAGAACTCTTCTTATGTTCACTGAGGAATACGCACGTATATGACCTGAAAAAAAGTTACTGCCAGCCACCGCAACACTGCACATGTCCTGTTTATCCCCGGAACCTGGACCTGGACCTGGACCTGAACCTGAACCTGGACCTGGACCTGGACCTGAACCTGGACCTGGACCTGAACCTGAACCTGGACTTGGACCTGGACCTGGACCTGAACCTGAACCTGAACCTGAACCTGAACCTGGACCTGGACCTGGACCTGGACCTGAACCTGAACCTGAACCTGGACCTGGACCTGAACCTGAACCTGAACCTGGACCTGGACCTGAACCTGAACCTGAACCTGAACCTGGACCTGGACCTGAACCTGGACCTGGACCTGAACCTGGACCTGGACCTGGACCTGGACCTGGACCTGAACCTGGACCTGGACCTGGACCTGAACCTGAACCTGGACCTGGACCTGAACCTGAACCTGGACCTGGACCTGGACCTGAACCTGAACCTGGACCTGGACCTGAACCTGAACCTGGACCTGGACCTGGACCTGAACCTGAACCTGAACCTGGACCTGGACCTGGACCTGGACCTGAACCTGGACCTGAACCTGGACCTGGACCTGGACCTGAACCTGGACCTGGACCTGGACCTGAACCTGAACCTGGACCTG
>JALJCO010014073.1:0-11598 GCA_023101725.1 Atherinomorus stipes
GTCTAAAGGGCAGAGGGTACACCAGGCCGATGTTCGTCCGTCTTGGTCTTGTCGTCGTGAAGTCTTCTCTGAAGTCGGTCGTGAGTCAGGTTGGTGTGTTCTGTGTCGTCATGGAGACGTCTGAAGTCGGTCGTGAGTCAGGTTGGTGTGTTCTGTGTCGTCATGGAGACGTCTGAAGTCGGTCGTGAGTCAGGTTGGTGTGTTCTGTGTCGTCATGGAGACGTCTGAAGTCGGTCGTGAGTCAGGTTGGTGTGTTCTGTGTCGTCATGGAGACGTCTGAAGTCGGTCGTGAGTCAGGTTGGTGTGTTCTGTGTCGTCATGGAGACGTCTGAAGTCGGTCGTGAGTCAGGTTGGTGTGTTCTGTGTCGTCGCATGGAGACGCTCTGAAGTCGGTCGTGAGTCAGGTTGGTGTGTTCTGTGTCGTCATGGAGACGTCTGACCAGTCGGTCGTGGGTCAGGTTGGTGTGTTCTGTGTGCTGTCATGGAGACGTCTGAAGTCGGTCGTGAGTCAGGTTGGTGTGTTCTGTGTCGTCATGGAGACGCCTGAAGTCGGTCGTGAGACAGGCTGGTGTGTTCTGTGTCGTCATGGAGACGTCTGAAGTCGGTCGTGAGTCAGGCTGGTGTGTTCTGTGTCGTCATGGAGACGCCTGAAGTCTGTCGTGAGTCAGGTTGGTGTGTTCTGTGTCGCCATGGAGACGCCTGAAGTCGGGTCTAGAGACAGGTTGGTGTGTTCTGTGTCGTCATGGAGAGACGCTTGAAGTCGGGTCGTGAGTCAGGTTGGGGTGTTCTGTGTCGTCATGGAGACGCCTCAGTCGGTCGTGAGTCAGGTTGGGTGTTCTGTGTCGCCATGGAGACGCCTGAAGTCGGGTCGTGAGACAGGTTGGTGTGTTCTGTGTCGCCATGGAGACGCCTGAAGTCGGGTCGTGAGTCAGGTTGGTGTGTTCTGTGTCGTCATGGAGACGCCTGAAGTCGGTCGTGAGTCAGGTTGGTGTGTTCTGTGTTGTCATGGAGACGCCTGACGCCTGTCGTGAGTCAGGCTGGTGTGTTCTGTGTCGCCATGGAGACGCCTCTGAAGTCGGGTCGAGTCAGGTTGGTGTGTTCTGTGCTGTCATGGAGACGCCTGACGCCTGTCGTCGAGTCAGGTTGGTGTGTTCTGTGTCGTCATGGAGACGTCTGAAGTCGGTCGTGAGTCAGGTTGGTGTGTTTTGTGTCGCCATGGGGAGACGCCTGAAGTCGGGTCGCGAGTCAGGTTGGTGTGTACTGTGTCGCTGGGCGGAGACGCCTGAAGTCGGGTCGTGAGTCAGGTTGGTGTGTTCTGTGTCGCCATGGAGACGCCTGAAGTCGTGTCAGGAGTCAGGTTGGTGTTTCCTGTGTCGGGCCACTTGAGACGCTCAGAAGTCGTATCGTGAGTCAGGTTGGTGTGTTCTGTGTCGGCCATGGAGATCGCCTGAAGTCGGTCGAGTCAGGTTGGTGTGTACTGTGTCAACAGCGGAGACGCCTGAAGTCGGTCGTGAGTCAGGCTGGTGTGTACTGTGTCCGTCATGGAGACGTCTGAAGTCGGTCGTGAGTCAGGTTGGTGTGTACTGTGTCGTCATGGAGACGTCTGAAGTCGGTCGTGAGTCAGGTTGGTGTGTACTGTGTCGTCATGGAGACGTCTGAAGTCAGTCGTGAGTCAGGTTGGTGTGTTCTGTGTCGTCATGGAGACGTCTGAAGGCTTGACCTTGCTGGCGAATCAGCAAACGAGAAGACCTGATGTAAAGGTAAACAAACCAGATGAAGAGCGGACATACTGCAAACTCTCACACATGGTTTGGCATCATATTGGGACCTTAGCTAGCAGTCCTCGCTCTCTGCTAACAACAGCAGCAGCAGCTTTGACGTGTTTTCATCTTGAGAAATGTTCCGTCATTTCTGGTTTTTGGGGCCACATATAGATCAGGCCGCCTGCTGTCTTGGTGACATTATATTTTGCGCATGCGTAGAAGGTACACCCAGGTCTTGGTGGGCTCAATGAGTACTTGGACACTTTTCTCACCATGTCAGCGAGACTGAAGCCGATTGATCAGCTGACCCCATTTTTCTGGTGACGACCGCTTCGGTCGGCAGTCTGTCTGGTGTGTCTTTGCCTTTATCTTTTACGCCTCCACTCGATCAGATTTGGTCTTGACTTTCACCTGTTTTTAGGGTTTTTTACTTATTTCAGGTTTTAAGTTTTTCTCAGTTTCTTGGACATTGTGGGTCTCATTCATGAAACAATAATAAATTTTTGAACAGATTTACTCGCATTATGCGTTTTTAGCTGAATCTGTAAATGAAGGCAGATCTAAGTGGACCGCTCATCAGAAACTGATCGACTGCAGAGGTAAACCAGAAATGTTGGAGAAACTGCTCCACAGAAATATCAAATTGCTGAATTTATTGAGTCAATAAAAAGTTGTGTTGCAGGCTTTGGTGAGCTGTCGTTATCGCCATGTGTGCAGAAGCTGTGTCCTGATCAAAGACTAAAAAAAATGGGCATCCGGTCACGTCTGAAGAGGGAAAGTGAAGCCAGTTGGGCGTTTCACACCGTCGCCATGTTGCTGTGTTGCGTGTGTCATCACTCCTAGAAAATACTTAAATAGGCAAAGACAGGGCCACTTTGAGCTGCGGGGCAAATGGTTGAAAGCTAAGCTAATGCTAACTGAGCTAATCCGAAGTTAACAGGAATGAAGATAGACAGTTTAAAGGTAAGGCATGCTCAGACTTGCTGCTAGCCAGCTAAAAACCACCGTTGTGCAACTCTGCTACAGGATGAGACCTCACTGCGAGCTAGCAGGAAGCTAACTCTTAGCCTCCACGGCAAAAACCACCCCCTGGTCTGCTGCCTGTCAATCAAGAGGACACGCCCCTAACTGTGTGTGATTTTAAGATTTAATAATATCGAAACAATGAGTTATAAAAAAATTACCAACCTCACAGTTGACATGAAGGTAAACTGGACTATTAAACCTAAAATGATGTTTGAATCAGGCTGTAAACATGTTTATTCCTGCTGTAAACATGTTTATTTCTGCTGTAAACATGTTTTTTTCTGCTGTAAGCATGTTTATTCCTCCTGTAAACATGTTTTTTTCTGCTGTAAGCATGTTTATTTCTGCTGTAAATACGTATGTTCCTGCTGCAAACATGTTTTATTCCTGCTGAAAACATGTTTATTTCTGCTGTAAACATGTTTATTCCTGCTGTAAACATGTTTCTTTCTGCTGTAAACATGTTTTTTTCTGCTGTAAGCATGTTTATTCCTCCTGTAAACATGTTTTTTCTGCTGTAAGCATGTGTATTTCTGCTCTAAATATGTTTATTTCTGGTGTAAACATGATTATTTCTGCTGTAAATACGTATATTTCTGCTGTAAGCATGTTTATTCCTGATGTAAACATGTTTATTCCTCCTGTAAACATGTTTATTCTGCTGTGAACATGTTTATTTCTGCTGTGAAGTTGGTCTTTATAACATGGGATTCTGTGGAGATCTGCTCTGTTTTGGAGCCCCTAGAACTGCCTTCATTCTTAATGTCATAGGTTCAACAGGTGTTGGAAACTGAGGCCCAGTCTTAGTCATCTTTTGTAACCCTGTGTCCTAACAAGATTGAGAGACCCCTACCCCTCTGTCCTAACAGCACTGAGACACCACTAAACCTCTGTCCTAACCGGACTGAGACACCACTAAACCTCTTCTAACAGGACTGAGACACCCCTACCCCTCTCTTCTAACAGGACTGGGACACCCCTAAACCTGTGTCCTAACCTGATTGAAACACCCCTACCCCTCTGTCTTAACAGGATTGAGACACCCATACCCTTCTGTCCTAACAGGACTGAGACACCCCTATCCGTCTGTTCTAAAAAGATCGAGACACCCCTACCCCTCTGTCGAACAGGACTGAGACACCCCTAAAACTGTGTCCCAACAGGACTGAGACACACCTATCCCTCTGTCCTAAAAAGATCAGAGACACCCCTACCCCTCTGTCCTAACAGGACTGAGACACCCCTAAACCTCTGTCCTACCAGGACTGAGACACCCCTACCCCTCTGTCCTAACAGGACTGAGACACCCCTAAACCTGTGTCCCAACAGGACTAAGACACCCCTACTCCTCTGTCCTACCAGGATTGAGACCCCCCTACCCCTTCACATGAATGTGAAAAACAGAGGATAAGGGCTACGGGGTAGAACTAAGACTGGGCCTAACTCTATCTGCTTCTGAAGTGAGGCCCACTCTTTACTCTATAAACTCTCCAAGATTAGCTGCTCTGTATTTAAATTTAGCCAGAATGAACGCTGTTCATACTTAGAATCCACTCAAGTCTCGTGCTCAGAGAAGATCCGGACCAGTGTTTGGTTTTTTGGGTTTAAAAGAGATCGCGGGGATTCCTACATCCACATGTTGTCTGCCAACAGGCTCAGTGTTGACTCAGAAATTGCTTCAGTCATTCAGTTAATCCACTCATCCTATGTTTGGTATTTGGATTCTGAAGACAGAAAACAAGTGTGAAGGGAATAGTTGATCCGTCTCAGGTAATGACGCATAAAAACAACATCTGACTTGTCTTCATGCTTTTCTGAACTTTGTTCTTGTGCAAAAATCCATCACAGACACCCTTAACTGTTTAAAGCCGGAGCCAAGAAATAATGGGCAGAATTTTTCCCTTTTTCATCTTAAGTCTTTATTTGGCACTTTAAGTAAATGTGGAAAAATGAAAATGATTATGTACTGTTTATTACTGTGTGATATATCCGAGTGATTTTAGTGCAAAGTATCCACCAGGAGGCAGAAAACATGCTTGAGATTTTACACAACAGCCTTTTGAGCCAAGGTTTTACCATAAGATCACACAGAAGGGCTGAAAGACGGTACTAAAGCCTGAGCTAAGCCTGTCCTGTCCTTCCTGTCCTTCCCTCCTTCCATCATCCATTGATCACATGTTTACAAACTATAAATGCATTCAGCATTATGTCAGAAAACTCCCTTTACCACAAAAAGCAGATAAATGTCTCCATCACTCACAATAAGAAAATGCTCAGATAAACTACATGTAAGTAAACATGCAGGATGTAAAAGATGATCATTACACGACGCGTTGTGGGTCAATATTTTCCAAACTGTTGTAGAAACAGAGCTGGTGGAGCTCATCAGATCCTTTGATGCTGCATAATCCACATGGCAGCATGTTGACTAGTAAACAAGTGGCAAACTTCAGCATAGAAAAGTGAAGCCAACATGGAAGTGCGAGTAGGTGCAGGTCATCCCTAATCCACTGCAAAAATAAGTCAATCCCCAGAGATTCCCATAAAAATACCAAGTTGAAATAAACTTGTTTACAACAGAAATAAACATGTTTACAACAGAAATAAACATGCTTACAGCAGGAATAAACTTGTTCACAGCAGAAACAAACATGCTTACAGCAGAAATAAACATTTAAAGCAGAAATAAACATTTAAAGCAGAAATAAACATGCCTAGAGCAGAAATATACATTTGCAACAGGAATGAACATGTCACAGCAGAATCTAGGAAAGCACTCAGAGAGTGCAGCTTGACTTCCTTATCTTTGTGTGTTCTGCATCACAGTATCCAGAATTTTCTCTGGATCCGGATCAAATTTGGAAACGTTGAAGAACTCATTGAGATCCTTTCTTGTAATTTTTACCAAACACTCGGGCATTTGTATGGAGTTATATGGAGCAATTCCACAAATGTGTCCTATCAGGGTGATGTTGATGCAAGACTTTAGGCGTTGGTAAGGAGGTTTGATGTTCACCATGGGGGGGTCGGTCAGAACACACAGGACTCGCTTGTACAGTTAACTGTTTTTACTGGTCACTCTGAATCATAACAGCACAGTAATGCAACAAACGACAGGCTTCCAGGTGGAAGTTCAGGTGAATGTGGATGGAAGTGAGTGTGGTCTATAAACACAGAAATACAAAGAAGCCATGAGGAACATTCGTTCAGCAAATACACACATTCAAGGTATTAATTATTACTAATAAATCCCTTCCAGTTAGGACTAAACATGCATATGTGTTCAACGCTAACAGTTCCAGTAACTGGCATGTAGCAGGTCAGCTAGCTTAATAGCTTAACAGGCTCATGGTGAATAGAGGAAACTTCTGAATAAGCAAAACAAACATCCTGCAAGGGGGGGGGGGGGGGGGGCGCACACTACAGGATTCCTGACACCTTCACAGATGTAGAGACCACACACTTGATTATTACAAAAGACAAATCGACCAAGATTTCTCTCTTCTGATCATATAGTGTGGGTTGTACACTACAGAGAACACCCCACACCAACTGATTTGTTAGCAGAGAATCGGCTCCTTCACTGCCAACATCCCAAATCTCGTGATATCAAACGAGACTTCGGTGACGAGACTTTAGCATAAACAAACGTAGCAGACTTTTCAGCCACTTACATTGTGGAAAAAGTCCTGGAGACAACGGGGACGTGGCTGTACGGCCGTAAGTTGGAGATGAATAAAAATGACCCCAAACATCAGATATGTTGGAGAGCAGGACGGTGAGTTGTGTGTTCGGGTCGTCTCGGAACAACACACACACCAGGATTTCTAGTCCCAAATGTTAAACATGATCATTTTCTACCATCTCTCCTTCCAAGGCGTTCTGAACGGACCGGACGAAATCACTCTTAACTCACCGCACGCCAGGAAGATCGGATGCCGTGTTTTTTGCAAACATCCGACAATCGGACCTTTGGGGGCTTTGATCGTAAAGGGAAGATCAGGACAAAAATCGGGCTATTTTTCTGTAGCGTGTACCTGCCTTAATTTTCATTTCTGCATCCTGACATCATGAGCTCAGTAGCGCAGCTGCACACTTCTGCCACAAGGGGGCACTCACGCCTCATCAACAGCCTTTCCAACATGGCCGACCTCACAATGATAAAGAACTTTCAGAACATTCCTGGATCCAGAAGCTGATCCGGATCACCACCAACATTTAATGAGTTCATCCTTGGACTGAGACACACGGCTGGTGAAGATTTCAGGTCAGTCCAGTGGAAATGAACATGTTTACAGATGTCTCTGCTTTCATATGACACCTCATTCGTTAGAGAAATGATCAGCAGCTCAAAGTACTGTTCTCCTGATGAGGATGATGACGGTGATGATGACGCTTTTCTCATAGAACTGTTGGGGTCTGAATTCTTTGGTGTGTTTGTTAGGCTGCCACAGCGTAGCTCTGCATGACGTCATTTCCCCTCAGTAACCAGCAGAATGTAAACGTGTGTGTGTGTGTGTGTGTGCGCGCGCGCATCCACACCAGCTTCCTGCGGCTCGTGGCTGCGGTCTTTGCTCCTGTTTGGATCTGACAAGAAAAACTAGGCCCTCGTTTCTTAATTATTTAAATCAAACAATTATCTGGCCGTCCTGGGAAAAGCTCTTTTATCCGCTCCTCCAAAACAAAAACAGCATCCAGGGTGGAGTCGGGGGGAGGACAGACCACATGCAACACGCCAGCCAATGGTGGAGAACACACTCACTTTCCTTTCGCTTTTAATTATTAAAAGTGACTATTTTAGATCTGCGCAGGGGCAGCCGCGGGCCTGGAAGCGCCACCGAGTTCCAGTTAACCGCAGCATCCTGCACATTTCTGTTCACATTTCTGTCCAGCTGCTGCGTGAGCGCGCGTGCACTGTGACAAACAGCGTTCACATACTTCACGACAGAATCTGAATTCCCGAGAAGTTTGGCTTCTGAGAACACGAACAGCTTCAGAGAAGGTGGAAAACACGCTCAGCAGGTCCAGCCCTGCGTTTAAGACCAGATTCGTTCTCCTGTTTATCTGCGTTGTGTCACTTTGTTTGGAGGGAAACTTGATGTTCACATTGATTACACGTTCAATTATCTATAATTGATAGGAGCGAACTGGAGAGCCGCTGCAGCATGAAACTTTGATGAAGACATGTACTACATTCTTTGTTATAGACCAACATACCAGCCAGCCACTGTCTGGAAGACTACCAATATCCAGAAATATTGACAATTCACTGCTTGATTTTCCCTTTTTCATATCTGAAATAGAAATATATCCTTTTTTAGGTAACATTGTAGAGATTAATGGAACTGTAATGTTAAATATTAATTAAATTAAGTAAAGACATTGAACATAATTTCAGGACCAGTTTGCTTTTTTAAGCAGCCCAATATTTTTCTATATTTTTTCTTTTCACTTGTAATGGCTGCTTTTACTTTCAGATTATTTTTAGTATTTGGTTCAGATATTTTTGTTGACTTTATTTTGTTGTAAAAGGAAATTCTTTGGTGATAAAATTCTTCCCGTCACACACGTATATGTTTATCTTTTTATTTATTTATGAGGGTTTTTTTTAACTCGCAGAAATTCCCATGAAGAGTTTGATAAAGCTGGAAGCTTTTCTGGGAATTCTGGTTTAATAAAAAGGACGATCGAACTCGTTCAGAGACTAAATCTGAGAGAGAAAATGATTTATGCTTGTATTTGTCCCGAGCAGCGGTCCCAGGTCCCGCTCTGAGATCTGGGCCGGTCTCGTGGTGCTGGGGGGGGGGGGGGGGGGGGGGGGGGGGGACGGTCCCAGTCTCATGTTGCTCCGCGGGGATCAAACCTGAGCTTCTGTTGTACAACAGATAAACGCAGCTTCTTAACAAACACGCTGAAAATCAATAGTATCATAACAGCTGATATTCATTATTCATTAATAATGTGTTTATGGACCCAAACCACCTGCTGTGTGTGTGTGTGTGTGTGTGTGTGTGTGTGTGTGTGTGTGTGTGTGTGTGTGTGTGTGTGTGTGTGTGTTGGGGGGGGGGGGGGTTTATGTATTAATATAAAATGTCTCTGAGAAGTAAATCTAATAAATAATACGCACTAGTGAGATGGTTAAAATAAAATCAAGAATTTATGACTACAAGTGCAGATTTCCTCTTACCACATCTGTCATTGTTGTATATTGTTCTAGAAAAATCTGCCCTCTTTTTTTTTTTTTTGTCCACGCATTTGTCATTTCCACAAATACTTACCTTTTTTATATATCGTTTATTTGATATGAAAATAAAATGACAATCATTTCTGCACTTGCTTCAATTTTCCGTAGTCAGGTTATGATGTGAAACATCTCAGTGGTTTAAGAAGAAAAAGTTCATTTCAGTCAAAAACTGAGTTGAAATGATTTTGTTTTTCAGAAAATTCCTCTTTTTCCTTTTTGTTTTTACACATCAATGACGATAAAGAAGCAACGAGGAAACATTCACTTTATCTAGGATGAATAAAAGACCCAGTCTCAATCACCAAGATGAAGTATAAATGTCTTCACATATGTATATATACAGTATATATATATATATATATACACACATATATATATATATATATATATATATATATATATATATATATATATATATATATATATATATATATATATATATATATATATATATATATATATATATATATATATATATATATATATATATATATATATATATATGTTGGAGGTGCAACAATAGCCTGCATGTACTCATGTTGAACCGTGGCCACCGTATTAAATATCGAACAACAATCAACTTGTGATGCTCTGTGTTGAAAAGTCAGTGAATTTGTGTTCGTCTACAATCAGATCTGGTTTTTGGAACAACTTTGGTCTTCATGTTAAGTATGACCCTGATGGTAAGCTGCTGTGGAAAAAAGCATTGGAATGAAAAAGGCGTGGACATTTTTGAGAGAGAGAGTATGACATTTATACACACATATGTGTGTGTGTGTGTGTGTGTGAATTAATTTAACAATAAATCCTGCACACTCTGAACTACTGTGATGATTCTCTAACAGCTGCAGTTCTATGTTAAAGGATTTTCTTTTTTTTTCTCGTCTTTAATTATTTTTAGTTAAGCGATTTTACTGTCTACTAATGCAGAGATATGGACTATGTTTTTATTTATTATAATGCCCCCCCCCCCCCCCCCCCCCCCCCCCCCCAATAAATAAATAAAATGAAAAAATAAAAATAAAAAAAGGATGTCATTACTTCAGCATTTAGGCTACCCATCTTTTCTCTTCATTTTTGGAAATGTTCTTGATAAAAAAAATCCTAAATTATTAATATTATGATTATTATTCTATCAATAATAATTATAATAATAATAATAATAATTACGACAACAAATTAAGTATTTCTCAGACATCAGGGAATCTGTCCCCCAGTTAGGAGAAAATATTTGCTAACATCGTGGCAGGGCTTCTGATCTTTCTCCTGGTTTTGCCATTAAAATTTTATCGCTCAGCTTTCAAATGATCCAACGATCATCCGGGACCAGGTCAGGCCCACGCGGGTGCTGGCTCCGCCCTCTCAGGTGTCAGGACGGCTGTGAGGATCATCAGGTAGGACGTGATGGAGCGGTGCAGTCTTCATAAGCCGCGAAGCTGATCAATATTAGAGTCACTCAAGTATCAAATGCTATTCATCACCGCCGGGAAGCAGCTTTTAGACGGACCTCCTTCACCTCCAGGCTTCTCCTGTTTCAGAGTAGCAGCTGCTCTCCACTGCGCAAACACACCCAGTCCAAGCAGCAGAAACGCACACACAAGCTGCTTCGAGCCTCGTTGCACGCGCCCATCAAGTCCTTGTCTGAAAATCTGACTGTTGACACCTCTGTCGGCAGACAGATGACAGATCTGCGGCGGGAGGGATGGAAGCTGGGGGGAAATCTTCAAAAATAGGCTTTTATAAAGCGGAATAAATCTCCAGCTGGATTTATGTGAAAATGTTTTCTTTTACGTCCCCGCAGATGCAAAATGTCTGTTTGTGTTTCAAATGTCCAAAGAGAAGCTTTGAGAAAAGAAGTAAAACGTGCACGGTTTTATTTCAGCTTCTGCTGCTTACACAGACACAGTTAAAGCACTTTCACAAATGAAATGAGGTGGTTTTCTCCCCCCCAAAATAAATTAAGTTCAAATAAATAAAGTAAGAAAATAATAATAATATTAATAATAAAGTTTTTCCAGAAGTGTTGAAAACTATGTAAAAATCGGGCCGACCATTCCCTTCATCAGATTATCTACAAAGTGCGCTCCAGATGTATTAGTGGACATAACAAGTCTAAATCATCCGTTTTTCGGTGAGGGGAGACCAACAGCTTCTGATAAAATCAATACTACAAATAATTTGATTGTCGGAGCGTCATTGCAGTGAACTTGAACAAACAACAGGGTCAAACAACATCAGTGCGTCTTTAGGCCTAATTCACGAGAACCGGTGTTGGAGGAGCTGCAGCCAAACATGGACACAAACAACATCCTCCCTCCTCATCTGTGCGCTTTAAATCACCATGAACGTGCCAACACTTGCGTAATGAGGTAGACACACAGCTATACCGTGTGAATGCGTGTATTCGTGCGCGTTTAGTGTGTGTGTGTGTGTTCCCTCTTATTGCGATGCATTCACTGTCAGGGGTTGTTTGGATTTTTTGGAGCCATCAACGCACAGAAAGTCTCCACATGCAGATACTGAGCCTCCAGAACTCACAGACCTTTTTCAGTCTTTAAGGCGAGA
>JALJCO010014074.1:0-12880 GCA_023101725.1 Atherinomorus stipes
ATTAATTCATCAAATTAAATTAATACTAATAATTAATATTAATATCAAATTAATACTGAGAGAATAAAAAGGTAAATAGAATAATAATTAAGCTATTACTATCAAATGAAAAGTGAAAAATTGTGATTATAATAGTATTTATCACTGTTGTGTAGTCCAGTGAAAATAGTTGTTTTGGGAAATTTATTCTTTTCTCTTTCTTTTTTTTTCTTTTTCCTTCCATTTTTACTGTGGAAGTTGTATAGACTTTTAAAAAATCTCTCCAGGAAAAAGCTACATTTTTACAGATGTTTGGTGACATGAGGAGCAAGTGAATTTTAAAGAAAGCATTTTTCCGTATGATGACGTCACGCAGCTAACCAGCATGGGAAAAGAAACAGCATTTGATTTGATGATTGAGTTTGATCTGATAAAAAAGTTCTTCTTTATGTAGTCTACTTTGTCATGTAACCTTGTTGAAACGAGTTTATTTGCCATTATATAAAAAAAAAATAAGCACTTGAAGCAAATCTGGAAAACATAAAACCAAGAAAAAGACTGGAATAAATGAAGCACATTTCATTTATCGAAAGGACTCTGATCAATGAATCTATACAAGTAATAGGTAGATGATATGAAATAGAAACACACACATGCATCAATGATAAAAGGAAACTACGGCTTTATTGTTTCGGGACTACAGTGATGGGGAGGGTCGCTAACGACGCGGCGCCCCAAACACCAGAGGTCGGGTGTCTGAATCCTGGCCTGGAGGTTGGATTTGGAGCTCAAGCCTGACTTCACGTGCATTCCTGTAGTATGGTTTACTCCGGCGCACGGTTTTCCCAGGGGCCCCCCTCCAGGCAAAAACTCTTTTGCAAATGTGCACTTTCCTCAACAAGTCACACAGCTTTTCTTCCTCACACATCACCTTTCCTCACTTTATTCCCCCTACAGGGACTTTAGCCTCAATTTACATGCTGCACCACCTGCAAAAAGCACATGCTGCTAGCCTCCCACCACCATTGCCGCAAGCTGGTTAAGTTAGTTCATCAAAACCATCACCACTGAGCAACACTGACGGACACTCGTCCTCTGCTTGTTGTGGCTCAACTCTGTCAAGCTGCTATTGGTAGATACATTCATGTGTTTCTATGTGCTTGCTGCTGCTGTTTGGAACAAACTAGCTCAACCGCTAACTGCCAAGTTAGCCTTTAGCTTAGCCTTGTCATAGGCCTTATTCTGCATTGCTGTTAGCAAGTGCTCATTTCTGGAAGCCATTCTGTGGATTATTCACCATGAATTAGTTTCGAGTTGATTTAATACGGGTTTGTGTGTGTGTTTGTTTATTTTCATATCTATGTGAATGAGTGTGGACATTTGAGTTCCTTGGTCTGTCTGATTTATTAAACATTTTTACTCAAGTAATTGAAGATCATTTGTGGGTCAAACTTTATCAGAGCAATATAAGAGAGTTTGAGTATTGTTATCTGAACAAACTTGAAGGTCAACACTGAACAAGTTAAGTATTTTCCAGATCATTTCATAATTCTCTGTGTGGTAATTAGGTAATAACGTTTGGGGAAATAATAAAACAGAGGTTACATTGAACTTTTATTTAAAAAGAGGAGTACTGACTTGTGCTGACTTCTTAGAATTTATAGGAGGCACCAGTAAATTATTTCGCTGTTATCACGGGTAGGGCCAGACGGTGCAGAATCCCTCTGGGCCCCATCTCACTCGAAATACAACACCCTAATTATTTGACAGTCTGAATTCATTAGTTACATGGGACTGGGGTTACATTATTCATGTCAGGCTGGGAACGTCCCCTTGTCTTTTGTCCCTGCCCTCATTCACCATTCCTGAGTTTCAGAGCTCCGCAGGAACATGTGAGACACACTCAGGACTCTGCAGGCCCGTCCTGACGCGGGTCATCTGTCCACAGCTCCTCAGCTGTCCATCACATCTGGTTCCAGCTTCTACAGGACACAGACATCTCCACAGAGAGGATGAGGCGAGGAGGTCCCTGCATCCCAGTTGAAGATGCGAGCTCTGGGCTCGGGGTCACCTCAAAAGCGTGCTGAGGAGAACGTCCAGCAGCGGGAGCAGCAAGCCGAGCTGGCGGGAGCAGAAGTGAGACGGCCACCATTTGTCTGGAGTGCTTTCATAAGCAGGAACAGAGACAGGATGGACTCACAGGCAGGTGAGGAAGACTCACCCATAACTGCTGCTTCCTTTTTCAGCCAAAAACATCTATGATTGTGTTATATTAGCTGAATGTATGAAGCTGCTCTGGAGGTGAGGAAGGACCTGCAGATTCCGTACGGGCTGCAGAGGGCTGTCACAGATCTGCAGAAGGAGACTGATTTTTGCTGCTTTAAAGAAATCCTTCCAAGAGTCTTTCGGCCCTTCTTTGTGGAGGATGCAGGGGAGGAAGTTGATGCAGTGCTCTGGCTGTAAAGAAGCAAAACAGTAAAATTAACCAATGTGACATCTAGGGCTGTCAAAAAATTAATCCTAAATTAACTTTTTTGTCAAACAAGAGATGTCCTTTTTAATTACTACTGCTATATGCAGAAAATACATTAACTTTTGTTTTACAACTTAAAGGCTAAAACCAAGCTACACATCCGGGGAGTAGTCCAGGACCCAGACCTGAATTTCAGCTTCACATTAGGACAGTCCAGAAGTCAGCGTGTGAGGACGTATCAGTAACATTCTGGACTAAACTGCCGCTGTCTGAAGAACTTTAGGGAGACATGTAAGGACAGGGTTTCATTAGTCTAGTCTACTAAAGATAAATGCAGAATTCCTGGTGAGACACCTTTAATCCTAAATGTGTTCTAGAAGTGAAAAAAGCAATGTGATTAATCAGGATTAATTTTTTGACAGCCCTAGTAATATCACAACAGTTAAATAGACAGACAAATGCAGTTTTAAATGATGACTTACCATTGCTGGAGGAGAAATGTCAGTCATCTCTTCTATGAGTTTCACTTTAACTGTGGCTCTTTTCTCTTCACTGACGTAATCCATTTTAAATCTCTGGATGGAGAGTATAGCTATCCTCAGTTTTTGGATATTTGTACTTCCTCTGCAGGTGTCCCAGAATGTTTGTCTTCAGTGATTTTGTGAAATGTGTGTCATCTGCTCGTACAGCCAAAAAAAAAAAAAAATCCAGAGGTTCTCAAAAAGGTAAAGAACCGGCTTCATGAGAGGAGATGCTCACGTACTGTTCTCCAGAGAGGCTATCACTGAACTCTGCCAGTGGGCTGAGGGTATTGTTGACTGCTTCAAGGACTTCAACATCTTGCCATGTGGGAATCAAGTGTCTGGTCTTCCGATCATTGGACAGTTAATGTGACATAGCTGGAAGTTGTTGTAGTATCCGCTGGACCATTGCTTGCCTTGACCCCCATCTTGTTGGGCACTCTGGCTGAGTTTCTTCTGGGCCTCAGTTATTTCTCTCCTCCGGCTTCCAGCCGTGACTGAAGGAGCCCACGAGTTCTTTTGCAGAGACCGACAGAGCTCGGTCAACTCTTGAATCTTTCATTGCATTCTCTACATGGGGAAAAAAAGAATGTAAAAAAATGGACTCAGTCAGCACACATCTGCTTTTGAAAACAGTAATACAATGATAATAATAGCAATACTACTGCTACTACTAATAATAATAATAGCCTAACAATAATAACTATTATTATTATTATCATTATAACTACAAGTTGTAGTAGTATAGGCTTTATTGTTGGGATGATACAAATACAATGCAGTCCATTACTGTTTCTGTTGTGACTTTAAAAAGGAACTCACCTATTGCCAGATGAAGTCTGTGGCTAAAACATTGCAACCTGGTCCAGTCATTGAGGGAGATGACCTTCACTATGTTCTGACCGTTGTCAGTTGTGATGCAGGTCATTTTATCCTCTCTCAGACTCCAACATGAAAGGGCCTCCTTTAATCCCTGAGATAGGGTCTCACCCGTGTGGTCTTCAGGAAAAAAAGCTGTTTGTAAGCATCGGCTTTTGATCGTGAAATCGGCCGTGATAAAATGCACGGTAAGGCTCAAGTATGGCTCCATTGTGCGGCTGGACCATAAATCAGAAGTCGCAGAAAAGTAATTGATTTCCCGCAATTCTGCTTCGACCACAGCGCGCTGCTTACTGTACATGTCAGGAAGAGCAACCTTGGAAAAGGAGTTGCGGGAGGGGATTGAGTACATACCCAGCCATCACCGCGTCTCAAGATGTCTTAAGATGTGTCTTAAGACACTTCTGTTGAGACGTCTTGAGACGTCTATAAGACGCGTCTATAGACACGGGTCTTAAGATGTCTTGAGATGTCTTAAGACATCTCAAGATGTCTTGGAAATACGAAGACGTCTTAAGACGTCTCAAGATGTCTCAAGATGTCTTAAGACATCTCAAGATGTCTTGAAAATCGTAGACGTCTCAAGATGTCTTAAGATGTCTCAAGATGTCTTAAGACGTCTCAAGATGTCTTAGGACATCTCAAGATGTCTTGGAAATACGAAGATGTCTTAAGATGTCTCAAGATGTCTCAAGATGTCTTAAGATGTCTCAAGATGTTTTAGGACATCTTAAGATGTCTTTGAAATATGAAGATGTCTCAAGATGTCTTAGGACATCTCAAGATGTCTTGAAAATACGAAGACGTCTCAAGACGTCTTAAGATGTCTCAAGATATCTTAAGACGTCTCTCAAGATGTCTTAAGACATCTCATGATGTCTTGGAAATTCAAAGACGTCTTAAGATGTCTCAAGATATCTTAAGACGTCTCAAGATGTCTTAAGACATCTCATGATGTCTTGGAAATTCAAAGACGTCTTAAGATGTCTCAAGATATCTTAAGACGTCTCAAGATGTCTTAAGATATCTCATGATGTCTTGGAAATATTAGGATGTCTTAAGATGTCTCAGGATGTCTCAAGATGTCTTAGAAATATTTCTGTCTTGAGATGTCTTAAGGCAGGGGTGTCAAAGTGGTTCCAGGAATGGTCGTGTGGCTGCTGGTTTTCTGTCCAACCAAGCAGTAGCACACCAGACTCCACTCATCAAGTCTTCAGGTTAAAACTGGACTCACTTGATGAGATGAGTGGAGTCTGGTGTGCTACTGCTTGGTTGGACAGAAAACCAGCAGCCACACGGCTCTTTCTGGAACCACTTTAACACCCCTGTCATAAGGTAAAATATCACTGTCCACTATGTTGTTTATCGTTGAATTAAATCTTTTATCAGTTGAATTAAAAAAAGAGCACCCTGAAAGAAAAAAACGGCGCTGGATTTGCTCAAGTTACTGACAGTGGTTTCACGCAACAATGCTTTTTGTTTATGAAAATGTTTTGTAATACACTGCAGTTAAGTACTATTTAAGCATACAAATTTCATGTCAACTTTAAAGAAAATGACTTTTTTCATATTTTAATTATGCATGCATGACTAATTTCCATGAAATATATAAACTTTTGTTAAATAGTTGGAGTTATATTGTTTTATACCTTGTATATAGGATGGAACTTAACAAATTGCATTTTTTGGGGGAAAAAAGGTAATCAAAAAAAAGAACCCAACTTTCAAATATAAAATTGATTTATTAATCCTTCATAAACAATAAAAATGTTCAGCAATTTCCACAACAAACCATCTCCTCACTGACACTTTTGTTTCAATAAATTACTCTCAATGCATTTAAATATACTGGAATATTTGGCCATAAAAACAAATAAAAAAAAGATTAACATTCTCGACAAACGTTAGTAACGTTTGTCGAGAATGTTAATCATCTTCCGAAATCCCTCATTTTGTACGGTGTTCATTGGAGCCGTATCTTTGGCGAGGTGGTACGTGATAGCTTCCTTGTGTCTGCTTGAGTTTGACGGGTATGCAGTTGCGTTGTACAGGGTTCCCCTTATTGACGTCTGTTTTGGTTTCTTGCTGCGTACGACTTCATCGTGCTGTACTTTGTGGTGTCGTTTAAGGTGATTGAAGAGATTTGTGGTTTTGCTTTTGAGGTGCTGCAACCTGGGCAAAGCACACTTTACAGTGTAACTCATGCTGCTCGTCATCATCTGGTTTAAAACCAAAATATTTCCACACAGCCGAATGCGAGTCTGTTTTTTTGGTACTAGCTCGGTTCGGGTGGGTGGGTGAATGTCGCCGCTACCACCTGGTATTTCTTCGTCATCCATTTAACCTCCTAACCAGCAGCAACAGGCTGTCCGTGTCAATTCTCGTCTCGCTCACTCTTTCGAAAAATAAAATAACTGCAAGTGCTGCATTTGAGGGCGCTCGAAAAAATCCGGGAAGAATAGAAACTTGTGATGCAGCTCGCGATTAGCTCATGATTAATATGCTTCAGAATCGTCGTGGATAGAAATGAGATCACATGTATGTGTGAATTGAGATCGCGATTTTTAAACGATTAATCATTCAGCCCTACTCAAGTCATTTACGTTTCCTCAAAGGAAGCACCAAAATGATGGTGCAACATTTGGAAACTGGCTTTTTAGATGCGACAGATGACGCTGGATTCTCATGAGAATTGCAAGATCGTGATAATGGGAGGAACCGGTTAGCTAGCACTTTTTCCCACTCAATTTATGATGGAGATTTGCTGCATCTTTTGATCAAGTATTGCTTTTGTTATCATCCTCTAGGTTATCAACACAGCGGCTATCACACTTACTGGCTTTCATCCTCCCAATGCTGAGACGCTGATGGGGAAACACTGCGACCGCACTTCTGCAATGCAGACACACTGATTTCTTTTGCCGACTTTTATTCAGCTTCCTCCTCGTCTAAATCAAAGTTCTCCGACAGAGGACTTGAGAGTTGGTGGAGCTTCAGCTCAACAATCTCACATCCATGTTGTTACCAGTTGTTAGAAACAGGATGGTGAGTGCGCTGTACGGGTCGTCCGGTGCAGCAAGAACTTACTGAAACAATAAATATCTAAATAAACAAATCCTGCGGCCAACAGTTCGGTACAGGGTCAAGCCGAACCGAGAGTAGCGTACCGAACGGTTCGACACAAATACAGTACACGTACCGTTACGGCCCTAAAACATTTTGGCTTTCAGTGCTACACAATGCTACAGGGATGATGCATTTTGGGTGCTCTGACTATTTCTATTAGAAAGAAACTTGATTTTGACACGTTGATGAACGATTTTGGGAGAGAGATGAGCTTCTGCAGGTGAACCGTGGTGTTGTGCTGAAAAATCCGGGTCATTTTGGCAAAAGCACCAAGAGCGGTGAGAACGTCCAGGTGGCAGACCATTATTAGGTATACAGAGCACACCTAAGCATAGATTATAGCAACCACAATTTAAAAGCTCAATGGGAAGTTGTTTCAAGATAAAATGCAAAAAAATGTGGGAAAAATTCCAGTTTGAACAGGAATGGCAGCATTACAGAGAGGGAACTTGCAAAAGACTGACCTACATAATTAGCTGTATTTTATGCATGTGGTCTGACTGATCAAAATGCTAGAAAAATCAAAATTACAAATTTGAGACCCTTTCACGCTCAAATAACCTCACATGAAAGAAGAAAAAAGATTGTTTACTTCATTGGATGTGTTAAGCATTTTTGAGGTTTTGAAGGACTCTGATTTGCTGAAATAACATTAAAGTCTTTGGGTTTTTTCATCACTAAGATAAAAAGTGGGGCCCCTTTTGAATAAGTAGTCTCATGTCATGGAAAACAGTTTAAACTACATTTTTGAAGTGTAGAGCAGTGTGTGAAGCGAAAAAATTTTACCCTAAAAATTTATTCTGAAATGGCATTTGGTTATAATGCAAGCCAATGTGGCACGGATTGGCACTAAGGATGAAATGAGGTATTTTTATTAGAGATCTTAGAAGAGTTAGGCAACCCATCTTCTAGAATATCATGAGTCAGACCAAAATACACATCTTGACCAAATTTTTTGCTATTTGCATCGTTAGAAAAAAAGTTACAACATAAAAGGTCACTCACTACCCCTTCAGAAAGCTTAAGAAGCTACTGTTTCTAAAGTCTAAAAAAAACAAAAGCTTCTTCTTCTTCAAAACTTCTCTTTTTACAGACTTTAAACCTTCTACTAGGGGTGTAAAAAAATATCGATATACTGAAATATCCCGATATGCTGATATATTGATATTTAAAAATGTATCGATCTATTTTACTAACAAAATCTCGCGATACTTCATTGTTCTGTTACGAAATCTTGCAAGAATTCACGAAAATTTCGCAATATTTTCATATGGTGATATATTGACATTTTAAAAAGTGGTATCGATCTATTTTACTCATGAAATCTTGCGATATTTCATCGTTCTGTTACGAAATCTTGCGAGAATTCACAAAAATTCCTGAGATTTTTTAACAGAACAATGAAATCTTGCAAGATTTTGTAAGCAAAATAGATCAATGCCATGTGTTTAAATATTGATTTGATATTGACATACGAAAATATTGTGATATTTCAGTGTATCGATATCTTTTTCCACCCCTATTTTTTAAAGTGTCTGAAACGGATAACAGAACTACTATTTGCAATGACTACTTATTTTTTCAGCTTTAATATCGATATCGGTTATCGGCCACATGAGTTTTAAAATATCGGCATCTCGGATATCGGCCAAAATTCCAATGCAGAACTGCAGAACAAAAGAAACTTGTTTTCTTTATTTGTGCCTAATTATTCAGAACCATAATGACTGCAACAAAATGCTCATACTGACCTTATTTATGTGTTTTACAGTGAAGAATCCAGAGGAGTTCGATTGCCTGCTATCGCAGTGTAGTGAAACTTGTGAGATCAGGAAAAGCAAAGCAGAAGCTTACGAGACCCTTCATGTTGACTGTAATACTATTGTGAATCAAGCAGCCATGCAGAGCTTGCTGCTGTCAAGAAAAACATTTCATAAAAACGACAGTATTGCTGCTTTTGCAAAGCTTTGTCGCTCATCTTGTGTCAAAGAACCAGAGGTCAGGCTCATTGAGGACCAAAAGAAAAAGATTTGCTTCTTGACATCACAAAATAATTACAAGGGTCTGTGGACATGCAGAGGATTTTTTTTTTCTTTTATTTTTTCTCTTTCTTTCTTTCTTTCTTTCTTTCTCTCTCTTTCTCTTTTTGCTGTTTTTCTTTTTATAATGTTGATATAGAATAGAAGTTATATAAACATCTGTTTCAGCACTTTGTACATGTTTCAGCTTGAGAGAAATGTTCAGAAATACAGTCATTTATAGTACATGAGACACAAAGTCTATTGTCGTTCACAATTTTTTCTGGTTTTGAATGATAGTTGTAATTTGAGCAACTATTTCCTTTCACTCATTTTGTTATTCACAAAAATTGTGAACATTGTAATAATAATAAACCAGCTAGTTTTTGTTAACCAAAAGGATATTTTGAAAATAAAAGTTCCCTCCAATTGGTTTTGATGCGAGTGCATTTCTGCTTTTTTGTTTTTCTGGAACTGTCAGAGAGACTTCTGCACCTGTTGACAGGTGTTTTGGTCCACTGTTTATGAGAAATGTGCTCCACAATGTCTGAGACAGTTTTGTTTGTTTGTTTTTTTTAAATATTCTTTTCAACCACAATTCAAAAGTGATCTATTTTTCTAAGTTGTAATTTAATACATTTTCTATTATTACATTTTTTCTTGTTATTTGACTGTTATGAATTTAGCATTTTCTTTTCTATTGATTATTCAAATTTGTTTGGTACAACACAGCAGCCATCCAACCATTCTGCTGCTATGATGCTGGACAAGTTGATAAAAAATGGGGAAGAAAAAAGCTAAAAAAAAAAATTTTTTAAATCGACGGTGGTGGCCAACTTACAGATTTTCTGCAGCCATGATGAAACTGACTTCAGACTGATGCTCTGGTGCCAGCGGTCCCCCGGAGACATGGCTATGAAGCTCACTGGTTATTTATACTATAAAGCTGTCACCATGGAAACTCAGAAACGTACTCGATATTTGGGTCCAAGCGCCGAAGGTGGTGCAAAGACCTTTTGAAATGTTACTTCTTCTTCTTGGGCCAAATGAATGGCATTTTTGGAGGCCTGAACATGCTGGAAACTCACCAGATCTTGGTGATAAAGTTTTTCTGCTTCCAACTCATTATTATTGTCATCTTCATTATTACTTGCAAAATGCACGACATTTTTAACTGCATCCCACGTCAATGTCAAATGCCTTTAGAAGGAAGGGCACCGCAGGGAATTGAACCCCGTCCCAGTACTGAGAGTACCATACCAGTGCCTTTGGCTTATTTTTGCAAGACATGAAAAGCAAAACCTACATGGAGAGCAGCATTTTGGTGTCAACATTTTATATTCATTTATATCCAACTAAGTTTTCTGTTATGTTATTTTGAAAAACAAATTCAATATTGATCGCATTAATTGATAAAAAGGTGACAGCAACTTCTCATAACTGAGGTCTTAATGCAGGAAACCAAACCTTGACCATTCTTTTTAACATATTACATGCATATGTAATCGAGCCTTTTGTCCTCCCAGACTCAGAGGCAGTGGGGCAGTGGTTGGTGATGCAGGGCGTGTCCACACAGTGGACCTGCACATCACACCTCTGGAGACCACTGACACTCCCAGATCCCCTGTCGGTTTGCCTGGGGTTGAAAACACCCAGTGACCGTGTTTGGCCGCGTGGAGGCCCGACAGGAGTCTTGGTGATGGAGAGGCGAGATACTGGCAGGAGAAGATTCTCCGTTCACCACGAGGGCGAGCCAGCGGCAGCAAGCTGTCACACACACACACACACACACACACCACCCCCACCCACCCCCAGCAGATCTCCGGCAACACAGCCAACCATCACACCAGGTCTATGGAGCAACCACCTCCACCTCCTCACCCGCGGAACGGAGCGGAGGGGGAGAGGGGTCTAGGGATTAAGACCAGAGGGAATTCCCTGAGGAAGAAGAGCCACTGAGGCATTAAGCACCCCTGTTCCCCGGGACCCGCCACAGGGCAGGACGAGGAGGAGCGGCCGCCTCCTTGACCAGGAAGATGGAGAGAAAACTGGAGACAAGTGTTGTCGACCAGGCGGTTTTCACAATGACAAATGTCTGGATGTGCCTTCTATTTACTAAAATATCTGCCTTTCATGTATAAATGCCCTTAATCTACGTCACAAGTCCTATGATACGCCTGTTGCTTGGCAACACCGTCGGTCGAACCCCGCGCATCGTGCATGTGTGAGTGATCGACATGCAGACAAAGTGAAGGACAACAAATAACATTGGTGGTTTTACGTCAGTGGTGTAGTCTACTTGATACGCAGGCATACGCCGTATACTCACTAGAAAAAGTCCCAAATTACCGTATAACCACTGAAAAATGCGCACAGATACGTATCAGCATGTTTTTGCTGCATAGCTTTCCCGTTCAGAAATTCCCCATTTTCTGTGTGAGGAAGCGGCACGTCTGAACTGTCAAGCCTGAAGCTCACGTTAACTGCTGAGTTTGCGCCCTACGGTAAAAACCAGCCTTAACGAAGCAGTGAAGAACAGCAGCACGATCCGCCAACGCTGGTCAGCTGAGAAGAAGTCACATGTGCAATGCGTGCAGGTGCGTTGTAGATGAGGGCTGGACCTGGCAGCCTGGAGCGAGAGTCAGGTGAGGGAGTTTGAAACAGGCGTGGGCAGCGGCATCGCCAGCCGATTTTCCCGGGGCTTCAGCCCCGGATGTTTTGAGTCTAGCCCCGGGTATGAATTTACTGTTTAACCTTTCCTGAAAAAATCAGATGAAAGACCAAATGACCCAGCTTTCTACCAGCACTTGAACGCACCATAAATATGCGACGGTTTAGCCTAGCTCCCGTTATTGTGGTGTGTGCGTGAGTGTGTGTGTGAAGCCCGAGGTCTGATTAGCCCCCATCGGATGTCAGACGAAGCTAAAGTAAGTTTGTCAGCTCCGTGTGCGCATGTGCAGAAGAGAGTAGCAGGGAAATTAAAGCAGATGATGAGAGCGGAGATGTACAGACAATATGTGAGAAAGCAGCAGATACATCCTCATCTTTTCAGCAGGAAAGTAAAAGGTAAGATATCACAGTGCTGACTCTTTTTTTTCTCCTTAAAACCAATATATAAAAAGTCAACATGACACCCCCCAACATAAAAAACCAGGCTGAAGTTAGCAGCAACTCCTTTCCAGCTTCTGTTTCAATTTTGGCTTAAAGGGCAATTCCACTCAAATAATTTTGTACTGACAACATTTAACTCGGTCCTGTGTAAAAACTACAACACGTAGACTTTTCATTAAAGAACAGTTTCTGATTTAGGAAACCTATTAATGAATAAATGAGGAGAAAAGGAGAAAACAAATGAGTAGGAGAAAAGGAGAACAAGTGATGAGAAGAGAACAAATAGGAGAGAACTAATTAGGAAGAAAAAAGCAAATAATGAGATAAGAGCAGGTGAGAAGAGAACGTGATGATGAGGAGGGTCAGTGATGAGTCAAAGAGAAGACAAAAGGTGAATACTGTATTAACTGTTCTGCATGAGTGCAGTACATGGGTTTTAGCAACATACAGGACTGTCTCAGAAAATTAGAATTCATGATATTCTAATATTTTGAGATAGGATATTTGAGTTTTCTTAAGCTGTATGCCATAATCAGCAATATTAAAACAATAAGGGCTTGCAATATTTCAGTTGATTTGTAATGAATCCAGAATGTATGACATTTTCATGTTTTTTTAATTTCATCCTATCTCAAAATATTTTTGTATTTTGTATATACAATATAATATACATATATTGTTTTGTCTTTTTTTTAATTGGGGGGGGGGGGGGGGGGGGGGGAGCACAGCCACAGCCACAGTATACCGACTAGAATCAACTAGACTACACCACT
>JALJCO010014075.1:0-10646 GCA_023101725.1 Atherinomorus stipes
AATGTGCCTTTTCTGGTCTTTTTTTCTTGGTTGAATACTATGGCTGGGAAAAAATGTCGATACACTTTAATATATAACCAATAGTTTCATATGCTGATATGTCGATATTTAAAAATGCGGTATCAATCTATTTTACTGACGAAATCTCGCGAGATTTCATTGTTCAGTCACGTAATCTTGCAGGTTTTTGTGAAATTTCGCGAGAATTCATAAGATAACGATGAAATCTTGCGAGATTTCCTGGTATAATAGATCAATATTGCATTTTTGAATATCTATTGGAAATCTACATTTGAAAATATCACGATATTTCAATGTAGCGATATTTTTCCCAGCCCTATTGAATACTGTTTTAACTTCCTTTTTATAAATTTGTAATCCTGAGGGAACAGCTCGTCTCTGCCCATCTTTCCCCAGCACATGTTCTTATGGTTCTGTACGAACCCCTAGTGGGTCACACATGAGCAACACAAACTGGGTATAGATGTAAAATGCTCCTTGAATGACATTTACAAACATCAGCCCACACAAGTAGCCTAGTTCTATTTCTTCCTTTATCTCACTAACCCTGCATGTATGTGGAACGTCCACCAGCTCATCTCTGTCCATTGTCTTCACATGTAGCTCCACTCACTTCTTGGACGCTGCTAACGTTAACATGAACTTGTGTTGCAGTGGTGCTGTTGGCTGCCTTGCTGCTAAACATTAAACATCATTTAGTAACTTCATCCATCAGCTCCAACCTGGTCTGTGTGAGCTGTGGCCTCTGAAGCTAATCACGGCTGTTCTAATCATTTGTTCTTATAGTGGATCCCCGCAATCATGGGCACTCCACATCCCACGTGTTATATTAAAGGCTGGTGAGAAATGACGTGCCACGAAGGTCAGACAAACCTGCGATGCTGCTGGAACCGAGTGAGACCTGGTCGGCCGCTGGCCACCCTGGAGTACCGGCCGTTACCACCATTTCATCGTTTTAAATAGTGACTCAAATGAAATAACTACCATAAATATTTCAATTCTATTGTTATTGAAGTAGTCATCCTAAATGCTATATTAGGGTTGTCACGATACTAAAATTTCAAACTTGCTTGTTGAATAAAAGTGCAAATAAATGCAAAAAAATATACCCAAATATAATGCAATTTGACAATATTTTGAGGTTGTCTGAGGTATTATTTTTTTAATATGTAAAACATCAAAAATCTAAAAGTGACAACAATGGTAAAAAAATATATACAAACAACAGTTTTCCGAGGCAATGCAAAAAAAAAAGAAACTGGTTTTGACTTTGTGCAAACTATAATAATTGTAATAATAATAGCAACAATTATAGCAGCTATTATAGCAACAATAATAGCAACCAAACCACTTTTGGTTTGAGGTAAACATAAAAAAAAAATAGAACAATATTTTGAGGTATTAAACTATTCAAGTTGACAGCAACAAGTTGTGAACAGGACAGCAGTACTCGTTCTCTCATTCATCTTAAAAGTATTGGTGAAATGAAGGAGTTCTGCTGCAGATAATGTTCTATAGAGACCCACCCCCACTGCCTCCTTCACCCGCATTATATAGCGATCACACACAGACGGCGAGAAATGTGAATATCATCCAAAGAAACTAGAGTGACACAGAAATGTTACCGGTGAACGCACCATACACCCATTTCTTAAGGTCCAGGTTGGGAAATGAAAACTAGCAGTGGCGCTAACCGTCACTAATAAAGCATTTTTAAGTTACATAATAAACGGGAGCTTTAAGTAACTAACCTGCCTGAATTCATCATGAAGGCCAGGATGTCGGTCAATGTCGATGCTTCGCTAGGTTTGCTGTGCTGCTGGACTTCGTTGCGACCGCTTTGACGCACTGTTTGCACACAGGCATGTCTACGTCTTTCGCTTTTCCTTCTTCGTCTGCTGCATGTGAAATACTTCCAAACAAGACTTTTTCATTCTTCATTTTCTAATAAGACCATCTGGCCTGGACTTCCAGCAGCAGAAACATGAGCTGTCAGGCTCTCTGCCTGCCTGTCGGTCGGTCGGTCAGCCGCTGTTTACCTGCCGGCTGCTGCCTGTCGAGTGCGCACGCACTGCAGGATCGATACCATGGCAAATTAGTATCGTTGTCGATACTGCGTTTCAGTATCGATACTTTTCAGAGTATCGACATTTTTGACAACCCTATGCTATATTATATATCACACACTGTGTCATTGTTTCATGTGGACACGCATGTGTCCTTTTAAAGATGTAGTCCATCTAAATAATTCACCACAAACCTCACAGGGAAATGGTCTCGCTCCTGTGTGGATTCTCATGTGTTTGTTTACAGATCCCTTTCGTCTGAATCTCTGTCCACATTCACCACAGCTAAATGGTTTTTCTCCCGTGTGGATTCTCATGTGTTGGTTTAAGCTAGTCTTTACACCAAATCTATTTCCACATTCACCACAGCTGAATGGTTTCTCTCCCATGTGGATTCCCATGTGTTGGTTTAAGTTTGTCTTTTCAATAAATTTTTTTTCCACATTCATCACAGCTGAATGGTTTCTCTCCTGTATGGATTCTCATGTGTTGGATTAAAGTGCTCTTTTGACTAAATTTTTTTCCACATTCATCACAGCTGAATGGTTTCTCTCCTGTGTGGATTCTCATGTGATCGTTTAAAGTGGTCTTTTGACTAAATGTTTTCCCACATTCATCACAGCTGAATGGTTTCTCTCCTGTGTGGATTCTCATGTGTTTGTTTAAAGATCCTTTTCGACTGAATCTCTGTCCACATTCACCACAGCTAAATGGTTTCTCTCCTGTATGGATTCTCATGTGTTGGATTAAAGTGCTCTTTTGACTAAATTTTCTTCCACATTCATCACAGCTGAATGGTTTCTCTCCTGTATGGAATCGCATGTGACGGTTTAAGTTTGTCTTTTGACAAAATTGTTTCCCGCATTCATCACAGCTGAATGGTTTCTCTCCTGTGCGGATCCTCACGCGTTTCCCAAGATCCACTTTATGACTACAAATTTCACCACAAACATTACATCCAACTGTTTTTTTCTCTGTGTTGACCATTTCTTGCATATTCACATTTTGCATTGCTTTAAACCAACTCTTATGTTTCAAACAGCTCAAAGACCTTTTTGTTAAACATTTCTGGAGAGATCCTTGGTTGTGAAACTCCTCCCCACATTCAGAGCAGCTGAGTGAAATTTTGGCAGTGTTACACATCATATTGCTGTTTAAACCTGACCCATGTGCCCTGTTGTCATTCAGGCTTCCATCACATCCTGATTGGCCCACAGTTTTTCTGGTTCCTCTTTTTTGTGGGGAGGATCTGGGTCCCGCTTGTCCAGACTCCATTTTCCAGAAACCCTCCTTGTAATCACCAACAGCTGCTACACTTCTGCAGGGAACACTGAAATAAAAAAAGAACAAGCTGGATTTCAAGACCATGCAGCAGAAAAATTTCCACCTCTTCTCCTCAGAGCTCCTTCAGTCACACTTTTAAAATGGCTGCATGTAAAAAAAATACTTCGATCAACAATATCAGTGAAGTATAAAATACCATATAATGTTGCAGAAGACTTTGTAAAGAAGAAAAGCCTATTTGTTCCTCAACTTTATCTGTTCATCAACAACACAGCACTGAAGAAAACAAGTGGTTGGTGATCCTGACACATTCTGTCACCCTTTTTTATTAGTTCTGTGGTTTGTGATGGACATTTATCTCACTAGCTACATTTACATGGAGCAGTTCTGAGCTGATCGAACGCCAATCAGAATAAAAATGCGTCATGTAAACAGTCAGTCGATCCGATCGGCCTAGATCGAAAGAATTTTCAATCCAATCAAGAGGGTTGTTTAAACCTTCTTATGATCAGAGGGGGTTGTGTGACATTGCAGATTCATGGAGGACAATGGAAGCAGAAAGAATGGGACTGTGACGGATGCAACATGTATGTTAGAAATTGAAAGAGATCATTGAGCATTCTAATGGTCAAAAGATTACAAATAAAAAAGAAAATCCCTCCTCTTCCGAACTAGGAGACATTGCGCATGTCAAAAGCATTACAAATATATAAATCTGTCCATCTAGTAAAAGCAACCGATCGGGTCATTTGGTTCCCTAATTAATTTCTGTAGTTCACCTTCGGTTCTCTCCCTCCAAATTCAGCTTTCAAACTTAATCATTTGTGCCACACATCCAGGACCTGGCATCAGGCAAATCTTGTTGATTGCAGATGGAGTTACATCAGTTTCACTCATAGGCTTTACCACAGTTGTGCAACTGGTTGGTTGTACAACCGCTAATCAGAAGTTGTGAGGGACAGCACTTCCTGTTCGGTTGTTCACCCACGGAGAACAATGGTGCTGCCTTCAGGACCTACTAAAACTTTCAATCAGTGATGGTCCACTTGGCCATGGATTCTCCAACATGTCTTTTGGCAAACACTAGTCGAAACTTCAAATAAGTTTTCTCCATCAGTGGTTTTCTCGTTGCCACACTCCCATAAAGCTTTGACTGGTGAAGAACCAGGGTAACAGTTCAATGCAGTCTCTCATCTCCCATCTCAGCTCCTGAAACTCATAACTTCATCAGAGTAGTCATAGATGTCCTGGTGACCTCTCTCACTGGTCGTCTTTTCGCAGGGTCAATCAAACCACCTTCCCACTGAAATTAGCGGCTCCATTTGGGTTTTTCAAACCCAGGTTGACCCTCATCAAAATTGGCATTAGGCTCCTTTTCCACTGGCAAAAACGCCAGGCCTGATTCCCCACTGGAAAGCTGCGTGGCCTCTGTCCCCACTGCTATGTCTGGTAACACCATCACGCTGATGATGCCATCCATGCGGCAGGAAATTAGTAAAAGTCAACAACAGAGAGTGAGTCCAGTTGTAGTCAACATGCTTTCTTGTTGCGCCTTTCTTGTTGGCAGAGAAGCTATACGAGTACCTCACTCTTGCGGTGCATTAAGGATAAGTTTCTTTTTCCAACCTGGACCTTATTTCTAGGAGTACATACGTGCATTTACTCACCGGTAAAGTTTCTGCATCACTTTGACTCCTTGGGAAGATATTATGTTGAGTCGCTTTTCGGTGAACGTCCAGTGTCATGGGGGAGACGGGGCAGCCACTACATAAGACATTATCTGCAGTAAAACTCCCTCATTTCATCAATGCTTTAAGCAGAATGAACGAACGAGTACTATTGTCCCGTGACTTCAGAGTTTCGCAAATTGTGTTTTTGTTGTTGTCTGGGCAGGGAGCTACTCGTCCCAGCTGTACTACAGAAGCGCGCATCGTGAATGCGCGGCCCCTAAGAGTGTATAGAACACCCTGATAACTAACGGAAAGCTAAATCTGGACTCACAGAATAATAGTGCTCGCTCGTTCGTTCATTCAACTTAAAGTATTGGCAAAAATCAAGGAGTTTTGCTGCAGATAATGTCTTATATAGTGGCTGCCCCGTCTCTGCCATGATACTGGACGTTCACCAAAAAGAGACTCAACGTAACTCGACTCAACGGTTGGAAAAAAAACTTATCCTTCAAGGTCAAGGCCACATCCCTAATTAAAGCACAGTGTGCTGCTGCCTTCACCTCTCATATTATCGCAATGTGTGTTTAAGCATGTGCAGTCAGTTTCTCCGTACACTTACAGAGCGTTAGTGAATTGATGCTTCACTTTCAAGCTAGCTGGCGACCTAGTTACTGGCAGGATGACGGCGCTAGAGAGGTTCAAACATTTTTCTCTGTTTCTTTTGAAGAAAAATGCCAAATTTTGAATGATGGACACCAACCCCCTGAGCCACTGGATTTTCTACAAAGGAAGGGACACAAAATTGTTTGGACTTTTCAGAGTGAATGGTACAAAAGGAAGGATTGGCTGTGTGGATGTGCGACAGTGAACAGGCTGTTCTGCTTTCCATGTTTACTTTTTGGCGGCATCACTGACAAGGTCTGGACTAAGGGTGGATATTGTGATTTCAACAACTTGTCCTGTGCTAGTAGCCAAACATTAAAAATTGGTGACGTTACATTCAGAGCCAGATTGCTCTGAAAATATTTGTCTGCAACAGAATTGACCTGGCTTTGGATGAGAAAAAAGGCGGCTGAACATCAGCATGCACAATAAGATTCTGTGAGGAAGAACAGAGAAATCCATAAGAGTCTTATAGATCTTGTGTGTTTCCTCGGTAAACAAAAGCTGGCTTTCAACGGAAATGATAAAACTGAAAGTTTCTGTGCTGAAAGTCTACATTCTGCAATCATCTGTGCAAAGTGTTTTTTTTAAGGCCTTGCAGCTTCCCTTGAAGCCCTACAAAACGCAGCAATCTGCTTGATGAAGTGGTGAAAAAGCACAACCCATGCGCAACAGCAACCGGATGGAATTCAAATTCCCGGCTTGTTCAGACCGTCATGTTCCACTATGCAGAGCTTTGTGAGATGTTCAACCTCATTCAAGAAAACCCAGATGACTAGGATGGACAAGCTCTGACTATGGCCTCTGGATTTAGTCTCTGGCTCTCTAAAGCATCTGTTTTTTTTTTTTTTTTTCCCCCTGGTGTACAGCACGGTCTTCACAAAGACAGACGCATTGTTCGGTGTTCTTCAGGCCAAGGTGATGGACATAGGATTCTGCTCCCTTCGGGTCAGTGACACCATGAAAGCCTTGAAGAACCAGCGTGAGTCCTTTGACTCATTTTATGAACAGTTTCAGCAGCGGTGCAAAGCGCTGAACTTAGTGGACAGCGACACGCGCAGCAAGTGGCTGGCTGCAAATGAGAGACGGGAGCTGTTTTACAAGAGTCTGGACAACATCAACTTGCAAATGGAGGCAAGATTTAAGAACCTGGGAGACCTTGATTTTCTGACTTTAATCAAGTGTAAAAAGTTTGATGAATTGTCAGCCCATTTTGATGACGCAAAACTGCACAGCCTCGCTAAATATGGCACGCATTTTGATTTTGAGAGACTAAAATCAAATTTTGTGGTTGAAAATGGCCTTGAACACACCGTTTCAGAGGCGACAAAACTCCTGAAGTTGGCACTGACTATTCCAGCCACCACAGCATCAGTGGAGAGGTCTTTTCTGCCTTGAAATGCATCAAAACCTACAGCTGCAACGGGACAGAGCAAGGAAGACTGTCATCTTTGGCTCTGATATCTATTGAGAAGGAGAGGCTCATCAAACTGAAGGCTAAGAGGGATGAGTTTTACAACACTGATCAACTCTGTCAAGAAGGACAGGCGCATGGACTTCATCTTCAAATAAAGTTATTCTCTCTCTCTCTTTCTCTCTATAGCAGTGTTCACTTTATTGTGTATGCTATGTAGTCATTTTGCCAAGCCAAGCCAACTTTATTTCTATAGCACTTTACAACAGCCTTCACTGAACAAAGTGCTGAACAACAAAGAAACCAAAACATTAAAAGTATAATAGACATAAAATCAGATAAAAAGATAAAAATAAAAGAGTAACATTAAAAACAATAAAAGCAGACAAATTAGCAATTAATAGAATTTATAAGTAACAACTCATTTGGGTAAAATGCCAAAGAAAAAAGGTGGGTCTTAAGAAGGGTTTTAAAACTGGACAGTGAGGAGGCCTGTCTGACCTGCAGGGTCAGACAGGCCACAACTGTGGACCAGCCACAGAAAAAACCCTATAACCCTCTGAGCTTTCGCCGCGTCAAGCATTTTGGTCAAACATTGTGTTGTTTATTGTTTATGGATTTGAATTGCTTGTTCTTAATAGTTTATGCCAACCCGATAACTGTGGATGGCTTGAATTAGGAGCTAGGAGCTGCACATGCATGCAACGAAGTGTTGAACATAAGCCTGTTTGTTGTTTCTGTCTGCTGCTCTCAGGTATTCTTTAATTTAATGTATCTGTGAGGAACTTGGAGAGAGACAGCTTTAGCACTGCAGACAGCTCTGCACCAGAGTTGTCATATTCTTCATCTTATTGCATCTCGAACAGCAACGACAAATGAGCAGTGTTGTCACAAGATATAAAAGTAATTGGTGGAGTCTGGGGACTGCTGATATTCAAATAATGTTGCTGTGCTTTCTGAAATGAAAGATTGGTAAAGGTTGCTTTAACCATGAAACAAAATTCAGATAAGCTGGGATGAAATATATTTTTAAACTAAAAGGCTAGGTTTATAGAAGTATACCTTCGGTCATGACCAGTAACAAGCTGTTTTCAGACTTGCATTGCGGAACATGAGCAGTAAAGTTCATCTGCTCTTTAAACGGACTCTTCTTTTCAAACATGCCACTTTGTTGCGGACTTGTCGCGTCTTGGGTGCTTTCAGACATCAGGAAATGTTGCGGAAAAGTCTGCACAGCCCCGCTCTCCCTTCAACTCCGTCTGGAACATTTCCACTCTTATGACATGGGGTCCAGCCGGTACATGTCCGCTACATCTCCGAGGTAAAAGAACGGATCACATGTCTGAATGCAGGCGTTATAAACGACACAGTCCGCAATATTACCGCTTTCCAGTGCAAGTCTGAAAGGGGCTTTATGCTACCAACTACTCACAAGGACAACGTTGTGAAAACAAGAATACCAGTAAAAAAAATTCACTACATGTGCCTCAGTTTGTTTGCTCTGTATTCCACCAGCTTTTAGTTTGCGTATATACTTGAGATGCTGTCATATATCTGGGATGCTGTCAAATCTCAGACTGAACAATATGAGGGGGAAAAAAAGTCTGCCATTTCTCTGACCAATATTGTGATTTCAGATTTAATATTTTATATTCTAGCTTCTGTTCAGTGCTCGTGCCAAAATACATTTTCTAGATCAGATAGAGATTTATGACGTGATAACATAAATATGAGCGGCTCTTTCATCTTACACATAAACACAAAGCTGAGACATGAACGGCTTCACTGACCAACAACAGGATGCAACCTGAGGCCAGAACCCTGAAGTTTCCTCTAGAACAGGTTTCCTCTTGGTAAAAACTGAAGCTGGCGGCTCACTACACGACTGTCACAGTTGTTGCCGATGTTGAAAAGACTGAGGCGTTCATACTAACCGACTAGATTCTGTTGAATCATAGATTGGGGATGACACATTTAATGACTGTCTCCTCCACGGGATTCCAAACTACAAGATCGTTCAACCCAACTGAGGTGGGTGGAAATCACCCGGCTCCTTGTGTGCCAACCGCCATTATACAGAACAGAAGATGATGTACAAAGCATCTTCCAGATTCTCTTCTCCACTTTGTTGTGGTAATCCGTTAGCGTGTAATGCCGGAGTAGAACATCCTTTTTGCCCATAAACAGTTTCAAGTTTGTTCTCAGTTAAATTCTTTATTTGTCTTCACTTCCATAGTCATATTTTGTCTTTCTGATCGTGCAGAGGAGAATCCCCCGGTGCAGGTAGTACCCCAACATGTGCGCTCTATTCCACGTTGCTGGAATGTAAAAGAAATGTACCTACTTAGATTGCATCTGAAAATGATTGTGCACATGACATTGTCAGGTTTGATCGCATGCTGGGTTTCAGTAGGAAATCCATGCAGTTCTTTGCCCCCCCCCCCCATGGGTGCAGAAGTTCTGCTGCGCAGCTCCCAGTCGGGTGTAGTTGCCTCTAGTTTTCCGTGACTACAGTCATTGACGGTTGCGTGAGGTCGGTTTGTAACACACTTGCAGATCTGAGTTGCTTTCTAAGACACACCAACAGATTTTTCAGCCAACTAATGAGGCAGACTGATCCCAACTAGCCCCAACTGGAGCAGACTACGCCCAACTGACAATTGTGGGTAAATCGTGCAAATAATCGCGTAGTGTGTCGGCCAGCTTAAACAGTCCGAGTACAGAGGTCAGATCTGTTCTGGGTGGAAATTTCAATCAAACATTAGATGATTATCTGGATCAAAGTAAAATTAATACAGCACAACCCCAGAGACAGAAGAGCTATACTGTAGATACTTTACAGGAGGAACTGGGTTTGACAGATACTACAACAGCACTTGGGGAAATGATAAACTATTTACATCATCTAGGGAAATTAATGGCTGTAGGTACAAGACCATTATAAAGATTTGTATACCTCCTCATGTCTGGCTAATGCTGAAGACTTGAATTCTTTCTTCCAGAAGGTGGAGCTACCACAACTCTCCTCAAAAAAAAAAGGCTATAACGTTGTTTACTACGCTGATGAAGTCTTTTCTTCGTAGTTACACTTTTTAGTGTCTTTCAGTTGATCTGGATCGTTTGCTGACGGCAGAAGAATCCATAACTATCGCTTACAGTGTTTGAATTTACCGCGACCGTCTTCCTGAAAAAAATTCTGAAAAAAATTCTGGAATGCGCTGCTAGGTAGCTGCAATTTGTGAAAGCTCTCCCTTAACTTTTGTGTTTTTTTCAAATATAGTTGTCTTTTTTATCGACATTATTCGTCAGATTAGGTTTTTCTTGGAGGATTTTTTATGCTGGTTTGAACGGTGTGCAATTCGGGAGATTTTTCCTCGTATATTGGCTTTTTTCACTGCTTGTTATGATGTGTATCCATAGCAACGGAAAAATTGTTTACCACCGTGATCAACTGTTAAAACTCTCCCAAATCAAGATTTTCAGCGAAATAACACGTCAAATCCCAGTGGAGTTAAGGAGAAAGACAAG
>JALJCO010014076.1:0-12413 GCA_023101725.1 Atherinomorus stipes
TAATCAATTACATTCTTTCAATAACCTTTTTAAAACAAGATATTTAGCGTACATTTGTACACAAACTAAAAGCTAATTAATAAGGAATTGATCATTTATGAATGTCTGTGGAAATCACAAAGGAAAGTATTTGGTTATTTCTCCGTTTCTCTGAATCATGGGAACGTTTGGTTCTTTATCTGGTGGACAGCAAATAAAACCAAAACAGTAGATTTTAAACAAACTGTGAAATAACAGATAATTTAATGTGTACTTTAATTTTTCCCAGTTATGTAACGGCAAACTAAGTTTAACCAGCATTCTTTTCTTTTGTTCTGTCACTCCGTTGCGGGTCACGTCACACACAGCAGCAGCCCTGTCAAACAGGTGCACGTGCTTTACCAGTAACGTTAAACCAGCACATCGTCGCGTTGCGTCACCAAATATGAACAGTGTTACATATTATGAATTTATTGTCAAGCTTTGACAAATGGATCAAACTTTCTGAACTCGGCTCAGTTCAGCGCTACAGCCGCCTTCACGTTTCCATCTGGATTAACAGCTGCTGCTGCGTTACATTTAACCCTGTCCTGCCTGGTGATGCAACATCATACAGCACTGAGCGGCATGCAGGACCCCGGCAGCTCAAATGAGCCAGAATCAAACCAACTGCTGGTCATAAAACTGTAACTGACAGGAGAATCAGGCAGAGGAAGAAGAGGTGCTGCCGTCGGGACGCATCCCCGGCAAAGAGAGTCGGCCATGGCCACCCGCTGACGTGTCAATGTAAAGGAAACATTTATCAGCTATCTGATCGGGATGTAGCCAATTCCAATTGAGTCTGAAACCACGTGATCGGATCGGGACCTCCCTAATTAATAGTAAATTATATATATATATATATATATATATATATATATATATATATATATATATATATATATATATACAGTATGAGTAAAAATGTTTGTGCTCATGTCACGTATTTTTGTGAGATCAGGTTGGCTTTCTGATGGATTCATTTAATTTGCCTCCAAGCACAGATGAGATGATGGTTAATGCACGCTGACAAACATTCACTTTAATGTCTTCAGTTGTTTCTTCTCTGATTATGTTTCATCTGTTCTTGACTCAAACTGCACGTGACTGTTGGTGAGTGGGGGCTCCTGTGGGGTTGGATGGGTTTTTTCAGAGTGAGGGTCCTTCCTTTCCCCTTTGCTTTTCCATCCTCGTCTCCCTTACATCATCTTTTCTTTAAAAAAATGCACCTCCTCCCACCAGAGCACTGACACACTCCCTCCCATCTGTCCTTTTCTACCCAGAATTCCCTAACAACCCGCCACCTGGGGGCCATGGGAATGCAGCTGCCGCCATCGGGGTTGCTGTGGGGGGGGCCATGTTGGGTGTGGCGGCCATACTGCTCTTCATCTTCCTGCGCCCCAGTGAGCGCACCTTCAGGGGAGACAACAGCACCAAGAAGCATGTGCTAGGAAACAGGTACGGCACGGCGGGTGACCTGCCGCCCCCCCCCCCCATTCCCACGAACCTGCAGTACCCGGACGACTCAGACGATGAGAGGAGGCCCACCCAGACTGGCAGCAGCGCAAGGATGGAGGCAAGAGAGCGTCATTTTCACAGTGAGTCAGAGGAGCTGAAGAGACCCGACACTGAAAAAAGGGTCTTTGGATTTACTGAAATAAATTTAGTCCATTTTACACAATTACTTCATGTTTTTTTTTTTTTTTATACTGGTATGATCCCCAAGGGGAAATTAGGGCTCTGCATTTTACCCATCTCTGTACTGTGAGTATCAGAGAGCAGTGGGCTGCTACTTAGGGCGCCCGGGGAGCGGTTGGTGGGGGGTTAAGGACCTTGCTCAGGGGTCCACAGTGGTTCACCCAGGAGTTGTGTCGGGGGATCGAACCCGGGTCCTCCGCGCCCAAACCCACGCCGCTACCACTGGGCTATCCACTCCCCCCTTTCATATATCCATATATATATCCATATCCACTCCCTCTGTAAACATGAATTCATGGTGTTTATTTTACATTTTTAGAAAAAACAGTGCATGTACTAGACATAATCATGGTGACTGAAAAGCTTTCAATAGAAAAACTCAACACAATTGAATTATGTTTGTTCACCACCTAAACCTCCAAGTTAGCATGCGCCCTGGCTACATGGCTGCAGAGATCTGCCTCTGGCTGACTGGTTAGTGTGCATGACTTTCATGTGAGAGGCGGGGGTTCAAACCCTGCCTGAGCCCCCCTTGTACCACATCCTCTTTGTGGTGTTCCACATTTAGCCTGATTGTGCTGTTATTGGTCAACATAGGTGCTGATAATGCTCACTGAAAAAAGCGAAACTGCCTGTTTGTTCAAGTTTCTCAACATATTTTCTGTGGCAGGGGTGCCTAAACTTCTGCCTCCAAGGATAAAAGTGAAAATAAGCCAATGAGCTGTGGGCCAAACCAAGATTTTAAGGGTGAAACTCAAATAAATGTAAAGCAAAGGCTTTTTTTAATTATCCTTATTTACAATAAGAATATTTGGATAAATGCATCTTTTCCATCAGAGCAAATAACGCTGCATAGAAACACCGTTATGGCAAAAATAACAACAAAGCCAGTTAGGAGGACAACAAACAAACAAACTGCAACCAAATATAATTGTTCAAGTTGATATTGTAGCTGTTGCTGTGATTGGCTCCTGGTAGATGGACTCGTTTACACATTTCCCATCATGCCTTGCAGCACCCTGTGTTCTTTTCTTCACCATGGCTTAAATGTCCATGTAACCCCATGAGTGCGTCCCCATCTGGTATTCTTCAGGACATTCACTGATCCCCACAGCATATGTGCATTCCAGTGTAATACGAGTTGCTGAGCTGGTTGATCGTGGCCATTACGACTTTCACACATTAACTCTTTCGCTGCCATTCAAGTGTTTCAAATTTAATTAAAATCCAAAGTTAAATTACAAATTATTTTTTAAAAATTAAATTAAGGTTTTTATTGGGGGAATTTTTATTTATTTTGGGTTTAAAAAAAAAAAAAAAAATTAATTTTTTTTTTTAATTTTTTAAAAAAAAAAAAAAGGGGGGGAAAAAAAAAAAAAAAAAAAAAGGAGGGGGGGGAGGGGTTTGGTTTTTTTTTTTTTTTAGGGGTTTAGAAAAAAAAAATAATTTTAGGGGGGAAAAAAGGAGAAGAAATAAAAAAAAAAAAAGGGAAAAAAAAAAAAAAAAGAAAAAAAAAAAAAAGAAAGAAAAGAAAGAAGAGAGAAAAAAAAAAAAGAAAAAAGAAAAAAAGAGAAGGAGGGGGGGGGGGGGGGTGGGGGAGGGGGGGGGGGGGGGGGGAGGGGGGGGGGGGGGGGGGGGGGGTGGTGTTGAAAAAAAAAATAATGAAAAAAAAAAAATTATTTTGTTAAAAATTTAAAAAATAATAAATTATTAAAAAAAAAAATTTATTTTTTAATTTTTTTTTATAAATAAAAAAAAAAAAAAAAAAAAAAAAAATAAAAAAAAAAAAAAAAAAAAAAAAAAAAAAAAATTATCAAATAAAAAAAAGAAATAAAAAAATAAAAAATTTTTTTTTATAAAAAAAAAAATAAAAAAAAAAAAAAAAAAAAAAAAAAAAAAAAAAAAAAAAAAAAAAAAAAAAAAAAAAAAAAAAAATAAAATATAAAAAAAAAAAAAAAAAAAAAAAATTTATTATTATATTTTAATTTTTAATATAAATATAAAAAAAATTTAAAAAATTTAAAAAAATAAAAAAAAAAAAAAAAAAAAAAGAAAAAAAAAAAAAAATTAATAAATGGGTATTAATGCGATAAAGTGATATTATCGGGGAGGCTACACTTCCATCTGATGAAGGGATGTTCATAGTCAGTCCTCACGTGGCATTGTCCTGCAGGATGCCCCCTCGCGCCAGCACACCTGACTCAGATTAATGAATCAATCAGTCTATGAAGTTCTGCACTAATGATGGGAAGTCTGGCTCTTTTCAGAGAGCCGGCTCTTTGGATTCAGCTCCCAAAGAAGCTGACTCCCGTACGCCTCTTAATTTAAGATATGTGTGGCCCTATATTTTGACATTAGTTAATGGTTTGTGTGTTAAAAACTTTTTTGAATTCAGTATTTTTATGAGAAGCATGAAAATTCTGTGCATTTATTCTGTCTTCAAACTTTTTATTTGTTTGTTTATTTGATAGGGACAGTACATATTAATGAACATATGTAGCAACAGAGGTAAATATAGTGGATTATAGTTAGCAAGCTAAATAGAATCAGTAGTCCCTATGCAGGTGAAGAAAAGATACGCAATACAATAAAACAAAAAAATTAAAAGTTCAGGTGTCACATGGTTATATAAGACAATGCAATACACACACACACACACACACACACACACACACACACACACCGCTAACTCGTGTCTTCACTTGCAATGGAACATAGCTTTCCTCTCTGTTTTCATATATTTGCTCACATCTGACTAACCGCATGACCTCCAGAGTGGCAGGTCAGAACAAAATACTGTAATCTCCTAAAAAACTGGGAACCGGCTCTTCTGATTCACTATGAAGCATCGGCTCTCAGAGCCGGCTCCTCTGAGCATGACATCACTATTCTGCACAGTAACTCACTAATGTGAGTCAGGTGTGTTGAAGCAAGGAGGCCTAGAAATCCTGCAGGACTGTGGCCCCTGAGGACCGGAGCTGGACTCCCCTGATGTAATGTGAAAATAATGTGTAGAGTATAAGCGACCAAATAGTGTTGGAGTGAAAGTTATTGGATAATTTTGGGATAAAGTTATAAAATAGTTAAGGTTCAAAATGTTCCAAGAACTCAAATTACTTCATCAAAACATGTTTCGATCACACTGTATCAACATGAAATACTCAAGTTTATTGAATATGGTAAATGGTAAATGGACTGTACTTATATAGCGCAATATGAATAACTTGTGTGAATTTAACTCAATTTTTACAGTGTGTTCAGACCTAGCAGGATTTGGGCATCAAGGGCGTCAAGTTTTCATGCAAAGTCAATGGCCAATGCACGTCAAGGAGCAGCGACCCTTCTTGTGGCACGTTTCGCGTGTCGGGCGCGAGGCGTCTAGGGGCGTTTCACACGTCGAGTTTTGAGATTTTCAGTGTTTGACGCTGAAATGCGCGTCAGGGGCGTCAGACGCCTGAGTTGGAAAATCTGAACTTTGCTGTCTTGGCGCGGGGCGTCGACTAATCAGAGCGAGTCATGACACAGACACACATTTTCTGACAGGAGGGGAAACACCCAGATGAACCAGGGGAACCTCCTCTCTCTCTGAAGACAGAGGAGGATCTGTGAGGAGGATCACAGAACTGTGATCTGTGATCTGTGTCCGGTCCCGGTGTCTGAACGGTGGTTTGATGACCTGCTGTCCTGATGTGATTTACTGGGCTGATAATGCTGCCCCGCATCGGGACAGCGGTTTGTTAAACTGGGCCGGATCAGACGGCGGAAAGCGTCCCTCGCCAGAAGCTCCTGGAGTAAACGTTGAAACTCAGAACACCTGGAATCATCTGGTGAAGCCAGGCACGGAGCAGAGACGCCCGACGACAACGTTCCCTGCTTTATTTATCACATGAAGCTGACCCGCTCTCTCTACTGCGTCTGTCATGGTGCAGACAGACCGGTGAGGGGAGAAAGAAAAAGGAGGGGCTCCTCCCGGGGCGTGTCGAGCGCGGCTTGGCTGGGCATCCCTTTCTGTCCGTCAGGGGCGTCAAGACACTGGAAATCAAGAGTCTGACTTTTTAGTAGGCTTTCCACCGATCAGATCGGTTTGATCGGATCGGCCGATATTTCACATTTTTTCATATTTTCTGATCGGTCCTTAACTTTTCATTCACCGATCCGATCAATGACGTCATTGACATTTTAAATCTGCTCCGGTAAAACTCTCATTTACACCAATTAAACTTAGAAAACAAGTAAACAAACAAAGCAGAATAGACATGTACTCACTAGTATGTGTTTTATGTCTTCGTGGTGTTTTTGTCGTGAGTTCTGTCACTATGTCACTTTGTGCTGGACAATAAAGTTTTTACAATTCCAAATCCGCCACACGTAAAGGATGGCGACGCCAGTTGCAAACATGTCAGCTCTTACACTGAAAGGACACAGCGCATTTCCTGCATTTCCGTAAACAGCAGTTTACCTTAAACTGTTGCAGCACAAGTGTTTGTCTCCGTGTCTCCATCAGAGACTGTAAATAACAGGTCTCCAGACCGCGGAGACCTCCAGTGTCTCCATCAGAGACTGTAAATAACAGGACTCCAGACCGCGGAGACCTCCAGTGTCTCCATCAGAGACTGTAAGTAACAGGACTCCAGACCGCGGAGACCTCCAGTGTCTCCATCAGAGACTGTAAATAACAGGACTCCAGACCGCGGAGACCTCCAGTGTCTCCATCAGAGACTGTAAATAACAGGACTCCAGACCGCGGAGACCTCCAGTGTCTCCATCAGAGACTGTAAATAACAGGTCTCCAGACCGCGGAGACCTCCAGTGTCGAGCGCTTCGGCCGCTGCGTGCTGCAGCAGGTATGAACACAAACGCTCCTGACGCTGACGCATGCGTCCACAGCAAATATATTCCAGCCTACTGTGGCGATTCCGGACTACATGAGCTGCAGCGGGTTGTTTGTTCCCACGTCGAGGTTCTTCTGAGGAAACAGTCACTCGATTAGTTTGACCACTGATATGACGTCATCAGATGTGAGCCCCAATGTTTGAAGCAGCATTACTGCCTTCATTTGAATTGTGATTGTAGATAATCTCAGTTATGACTGTTTAAGTTGGGCTGTTATTTGTGCCACTGGCTCAAATTATTTTGGTTGTTCTGATTAAACCTGAATGCCCGTTAGAGGTTAGTGATGTTTAACCTTTTCATCTCAGTTCAGGACAAAAAATGGAAACAAAAATCCTTTTTATGATACTCGTTAAACAAGCTATTTAAATAGATATATTGGCTTCCTCACATGATCGGTTCGGTGATCGGTTTTTTAAAACTCTCTGATTGGTGATCGGTCCCAAAAATCCTGATCGTGTAAAGCCTACTTTTTAGTGACCCAGCGTCCAACTTTGGGCGTCAGGCGCGATTTTGACGCCCAAATCGCGCCTGGTCTGAACACACCATTAGAGTTGCTGCCAAATCAAATCATCTGTGTGCAACCACTGTCCATTCTTGAATTAAGTAAATCCAACAGGTTCTTTTTTTCAGGGTATTCAGCTGTGGATGAGGGACAAAGCCGAGAGTACGACGACCAGATTTGGACTTCCCAGTACGACCCCGAACGTGAAATAGCCGACGTTATCATCCATCAGTTCGATGGCTCTGTCTCTGCCAAGAAAGAGTGGTATGTGTTCGAGCATGCAACAACCAAACACCTTTTTGTCCTTCATGTGCATTCCAGTTTACCTTTCACCCCCATCCTCCCCTTCCTCCCATACGTCACACAGTCCTGTCCCCTCCTCACTCCCCCCACAACAGATCCCATACAGCTAATCTCAATTAGAAAATCAGTTGTATATTTAAGGTGAAACTGGGGCTGGGCGATATGGCCTAAAATCAATATCATGATGTACTGAGCAGTTCACCTCGGTGATGATAAATGGATGATAACTGGTTATAGACTGGATGAGGTGGAGTCATGTGACTACAGACGGTAGCTACATGTAGCTCAGCCTCTCACAGGGACATGAGCACAGCCAACCTGTTAACAGCCAAAACACACTTTTCATTTTATTAAAACACCTTAATTCTGCCCTTACTGGAACTTGATGTGACTTCTAGTTTGGCACACACATAACAGGTTCATCAATAAACACCTGGGAGGCCGTAGATCCGTTTAGGACGTTTCAGAGTGTTCATGAAAAACACAATGATGAGTTTATTATTTAATTTCACACACACAACTTTTGATTAGCATGAATGCTAACTTAACATTAAAAAACCCACCGACAGGCTAACGCAATTAGCATAGCTGCCATTTTCAAGGCTTTTAACACAAACAACATTCGATCAAATGTTTAACACCAAACACTGACATCAAATAAACATCACTGATCAGTTGCACACATGTTCTTCAAGGTTATGTACAGAAAACATGCAAAAGATGATAGAAAAACACCCAGCAGGAATGTCACTGAGGAAACCCCGACAAGTCGAGAAAGATTTTGCCGTCAAAAACACCCCTGACACCCAAAGTTGGATGCTGGTTCGCTAAAAAGTCAGACACTTGATTTCCAGCATCAAGACACACCCGACGCACGTGATGCGTTCCTTCAATTTTGAAAGAATTTGAAATGTGAATTTGAATTTAAAAGAATTTTTGAATTCTTTCAAATTCTGGAATGCGCCGCTAGGTGACAGTAGTTTGTAATGGCTCTGTCTTAGCTTTTGAGTTTTTTGGAAATACAGTTGTCTTTTTATCGACATTACCTGTCAGGTTAGGTTTTTCTTGGAGTTTTTTTTTTTTATGCTGATTTGAAGGCTGTGCAACTCAGCAGATTTTTCTTTATATATTTGGCTTTATTCACAACTTGTTATGATGTGTATCCATGGCAATGGAAAAATTGTTTACAACTGGGAATAGCTGTTAAAATTCTCCCAAATCAAGATTATTAGCAATGTAACACATCAAATCCCAGTGGAGTTAAAGAGAAAGAGAAGAGGATGCAGGGCAGGGGTAAGGCAGAAAGAAAAACGGTGGAGATTTAAACCGTTTCTTCCAACTGTTGTGATGGGTAACGTGAGATCGCTAGCTAACAAGATGGATGAGCTTGAAGTGCTAACAAGGTCTCAAAAAGAGTACAGAGTGCAGTATTATGTGCTTCACCGAGACATGGCTGCACGAACACATCCCGGACTGTAATGCGTCTGTACACGGTTACAAGACGGTCCGTGCAGACCGAAATAAACAGCTCAGCGGGAAGCTGAAGGGAGGCGGAATTGCAGTGCTGGTTAATCAGCGTTGGTGCCATCCAGGACACGTCGCTGTCAAGGAGAAGATCTGCACAAGAGACATTGAACTGTTAGCTGTGAGTTTTCGTCCATATTATTTACCCAGAGAGTTTGCCTGTGTTATTCTGGTAGCGGTTTATATAATACCAGGTACCGCACCAGAGACAGCCTGTGATGTCATCAGCTCCGTCGTGGCTAAACTACAAACACAGCATCCAAACTTATTCATGGCGATCTCTGGAGACTTCAACTATGTCTCCCTCTCTACTATGTTACCAACTTTCCAGCAGTTTGTCACCTGCTCCACCAGAGAAAATACTGTAAGATGTTAGTATTTGCATAAAATAAGTCTAAGAATGCATACAGCTCCTCTGCCCTGCCTCCTTTAGGAAGATCTGATCATAATCTGGTTCTTCTCACCTCCACCTACAAGCCCATCGTTCAGAGGCAGCCAGTCATTAGGAGGACGATTAAAACCTGGTCTACTGAGGCTGAAGATGCTCTGAGAGGGTGCTTTGAGGCCACAGACTGGAATGTCCTCTGTGAACCTCATGGAGATGACATCAACACCATGACTGAGTGTGTGACAGATTACATAAACTTCTGTGTGGACAGCATCGTTCCAACAAGAACAGTGAGGTGCTTCCCCAATAACAAACCCTGGATCACCAGTGACCTGAAAAAGCTGCTGAACATCAAAAAGAAAGCTTTCAGGGATGGAGACAGGGAGTTACTGAAGACCACACAAAAACAACTGAAAACACAGACTAAGAAGTGCAAGGAGGACTACAGGAAGAAGTTGGAGAGCAGCTCCAGCAGAACAACGTGAGGGATGTATGGTCGGGAATGAGAAAGATAACTGGCTTTAAATTAAAGGTGGATCAGACTGATGGAGGTCTGGACAGAGCTAATGAACTGAACATGTTCTTCAATAGGTTCAGTTGCCGACAACCCAACATTCCACACACCCTCCATGAGCCCACAGCTTTCCTGTCCCACCTCCACTCTGTCACCCTGCAGCTCAGTCATGGACCTGAACACAGCCTCATCTCCCTCCACATCAGGACATCCTGAGACCTCCTCTGTCTTCGCAACAGGACATCCTGAGACCTCCTCTGTCTCCACATCCGGACATCCTGAGACCTCCTCTGTCTCCACATCCGGACATCCTGAGACCTCCTCTGTCTCCACATCCGGACATCCTGAGACCTCCTCTGTTTCCACATCAGGACATCCTGAGACCTCCTCTGTCTCCACATCAGGACATCCTGAGACCTCTTTTGCCTCCACCTCCAGCCTGACTGTCTCCTGTGACCAGGTCAAGAAACAACTGGAGAAACTGAACCAGAACAAGGCTGCAGGTCCAGATGGTGTCAGTCCCAGAGTTCTCAAGACCTGCTCAGAACAACTATGTCCGGTTCTCCAGCACCTTTTTAACACCAGCCTGAGACAGAACAGAGTTCCTGTGCTGTGGAAAACATCCTGTCTTGTTCCTGTCCCTAAAAAACCACAACCAGCTGAACCAAATGACTACAGACCAGTTGCTCTGACATCTCACATCATGAAAGTCCTGGAGAGACTCTTACTGGCTCACCTCAACAAGCAAGTGAATACCTTTCAGGCAGTGGTGTAGTCTAGTTGATTCTAGTCGGTATACTGTGACTGTGGCTGTGGCTGTGGCTGTGCCCCCCCCCCCCCCCCAATTAAAAAAAAGACAAAACAATATGATATATATTATATTGTATTTACAAAATACAAAAATATTTTGATAGGATAAAATTTAAAAAACATGAAAATGTCATACATTCTGGATTCATTACAAATCAACTGAAATATAGCAAGCCCTTATTGTTTTAATATTGCTGATTATGGCATACAGCTTAAGAAAACTCAAATATCTCTATGTCAAAATATTAGAATATCATGCATTCTAATTTTCTGAGACAGTCCTGTATGTTGCTAAAACACATTTGTTGCACTCACACAGAACAGTTCATACAGTATTATTCACCTTTTGTCTTCTCTTTGACTCATCACTGACCCTCCTCATCATCACATTCTCTTCTCACCTGCTCTTATCTCATTATTTGCTCTTTTTTCTTCCTAATTCGTTCTCTCCTATTCTCCTTTTCTCCTACTCATTTGTTTTCTTCTCCTTATTTGTTCTAATTTTCTCCTCATTTATTCATTTATAGGTTTCATAAATCAGAAACTGTTCTTTAATGAAAAGTCTACGTGTTGTAGTTTTTACACAGTCATGCGCAGTCGAGTTAAATGTTGTCAGTACAAAATTATTTGAGTGGAATTGCCCTTTAAGCCAAAATCGAAACAGAAGCTGGAAAGGAGTTGCTGCTAACTTCAGCCTCGTTTTTTATGTTGGGGGGTTTCATGTTGACTTTTTCATGTTGTTTTTAAGGAGAAAAAAAGAGTCTACACTGTGATATCTTACCTTTGACTTTCCTGCTGAAAAGCTGAGGATGTATCTGCTGCTTTCTCTCATATTTTCTGTCCATCTCCGCTCTCATCATCTGCTTTAATTTCACTGCTGCTCTCTTCTGCACATGCGCACACGGAGCTGACAAACTTACTTTAGCTTCGTCTGATATCCGATGGGGGGCTAATCGGACCTCGGACTTCACACACCACACCAACGGGAGCTAGGCTAAACCGTCGCATATTTATGGTGCGTTCAAGTGCTGGTAGAAAGCTGGGTCATTTGGTCTTTCATCTGATTTTTTCAGAAAAAGGTGGTTAAACAGTAAATTCATACCCGGGGCGAGACTCAAAACATCCAGGGCTGAAGCCCCGGGGAAATCTGCTGGCGATGCCGCTGCCCACGCCAGTTTCAAACTCCCTCATCTGACTCTTGCTCCAGGCTGCCGAGTCCAGCCCTCATCTACAACGCACCTGCACGCATTGTACATGTGACGCACTTCTTCTCAGCTGACCAGCGTTGGCGGATCTTGCTGCTGTTCTTCACTGCTTCGTTAAGGCTGGTTTTTACCGTAGGGCGCAAACTCAGCAGTTAACGTGAGCTTCAGGCTTGACAGTTCAGACGTGCCGCTTCCTCACACAGAAAATGGGGAATTTCTGAACGGGAAAGTTATGCAACAAAAACATGCTGACACGTATCTGTGCGCATTTTTCAGTGGTTATACGGTAATTTGGGACTTTTTCTAGTGAGTATACGGCGTATACCTGCGTATCACGTAGCCTACACCACTGCTTTCAGGACCCATTACAGTTCGCATATCGTAATGGGCTTGGGGTTGAAGACGCCATCATCTTCCTGCTTCACAGATCCCACTCTCATCTGGACAAGTCAGGCAGCACTTTGAGGGTCATGTTCTTTGATTTCTCAAGTGCTTTTAATACTATTCAGCCTGCTTTGCTATGTCAGAAGCTCCATAACTTCCAGGTGGATCCTCCAC
>JALJCO010014077.1:0-204913 GCA_023101725.1 Atherinomorus stipes
TTGACATGCATGTTGGTTTGCTCCCGCTGGTGATGGTACAGAAGGGCAATACTCTGTTGTAAAAGCAGAATTTTGATCCAGAAGCTGTAAACAAGCCAGCATTGTCTGGAGGAGCACCACAACACAGCTGATCACCGCTACCATTATTGTTGTGATCGGCACTGTGTTAACGTCACACTGACATCATTTCCACTAGTTGTGTGACTACGCTGTCCTCATGGAATGCATACGGTCAAGATTTCGAATCTCTCCACTTTTGAACCTGGTTTCAGACATGATCAGTTTCATGGAAGCTAATCCCCAGTTTTGTGGGGATGAAAGGGTGGATTTCTAAAAAAAACTTTTAGTGGTATTATTGCTGTTCCGCAATATGAGGACAGCCCCGAAGTCCAGAACCTGCGGTACTGGTTTGAGCTGAGGCCACATTGTTTAGTTTTATAAAGGAAGGTTCCATCATGCAAGTACTGCAAGTTGTCCAAAACAGTATCCTTAAAGGAGCTGTATCATGCTTTTAAAACATTTCACAAGTCAAATACAGGCATTTATAAGTTAAACATGTTCCCATCGCTACTATAGAAACTAATTAGGTGTTAAATATTAGTGTTTCTATGCGTCTAATTTCCAACACGGGAGTAAGATGGCTGACTGTACTGATCCACTGAGCTCTCGACCAATTGCAAAAATGTTTTACGCCCATTTCATGACATCGCCCCAGAAGACACACTGATTCTGAAGGGTCACAGAACGCTGAACGCATGACTTCATTTTTCCCAACTTTTGTCATCTCCTCTACAGCTTAAGAAAAAAAGAAGAAAAAAAATAAATAAATAAAACTCCTGAACTCTGGAGCCAAATGTCTGTTAGCTGATGGCTGCTTGTCTCTGAGGAAATCTTCCTGCAGGCTATTAGTTTCTTCCTCAGAGAGTGTGTATAGGTTAGGATTCTCTTTGAGTTTCTGTTCGACAAAGACGGCATCTTGCTCTGATGCTGTGCATGCGTGTTTGACACTTCGTGATTGGTGCCACCTCGTTGCGTGTACCGGTGTAAGTCAGTTATGTTAAGGAAGCTACAGCTTGGCCTGAATATTCATATATATTACTTTAATTATGCACAAATGAAGAAAAAAACGACTTTAATGAAGTTTTTATGAGGAAATAACACAGTAACATGCTGAAAAGCTCTTAAAAGTCCATTTTTTATGCTGTTAACATGAAAAATGTTAACATGGTTTTAACACATTATGGTCAATGGTACTGACCTGGCCCTACATGGCGCTACAGTCACAGTCCAAAGCAAGGAAGGGGTCATTTGTAAAATTAATTAGCAGCTTTGGTTCTGTGTTGAACTCTGCAAGTTGATAATTAGCAGGGCTGTGCATCCTCACTGAGGCTCACAATTTAATTTGGAGTGTCTTGTCAACAAATCGATTTGTTTACATGATGCATTACTATGTGTTGCGTCCAAAGATTGTAAAAAAATGGACGTAATATCAGGTCCCATCTGAAGAGGGGAAAGTGAAGCCAGTTGGCCGTGTCACTTTTGTAATCACTCCTGGAAAATACAAAAAGGGGCAAATGATTGACAGCCAACGTACTCTTGGCTAATTGCTAACCAAGCTAACTCAAAACTACTGGGAGCTAACAAAGATTAGCCCCCCAAGTGGCGGGCTAAAGGTAAGGCATGTTTGGACTTGCTGTTAACCATCTAAAAACCACCATTTTGCTACTCTGCTACAGACTGAGACCTTACCTGGAGCAAACAAGGAGCAGGCTGGCATCCGATCTGCCGCCTGTCAATCAAAGGACACGTCCCTAATTATGTGCAATTTCAAAATTAGATAACATCTATGAAGAAAGAACTACAACTTTTTAGGACCTTTCCGGATTTCCGCACTGGCCTCACTGTTGGCCACCAGAGGTTGCCGATTGGGCAGAACACAAAGATTTGGTTTTAAACCTTAGCATTTCAATCTCAAGATTTCATGGGGTGTTGAAGTAAAATATTAGGGGTTTACATCACTGGTTTGATCACTATGGGATATTATATACAGTGGATATGCAATTTGATGTCTGCTGATATCTCAAAATTAGTCACAATACAATTTGATTCAGTTTGATTTAGGATCCACCGATCAGTATAAAACAATATTACAAGTAATAACATTATTGTTTCTTTACACAACTGTAAGCTTTGCAGTAAAGTTTCCCTGTGTCATATCTATCCACTGACCGACTATAGATGTGTATTTTATTGTGAAAATGTGGTGTCAGAGGACCTTCAAAATAAAACCTTTTTAAAAAAAAAATAATAATAAACAGGTTTGATATAGATTTTTTGGTCAGTATTAGGTTTTTGGATCAATTTATGATTGATACATCAATCTATATTGGTAATACAGATCAATATTGACAATATACTGTAGATCGATGTATTGTTACACTCCTGGCAAATATTAGCAAAATTACAAAGTTATCTTTTAATTAGAATTTTTTCCCAAATTGGAGAAGATAGCCAGTTAAAAGACTGACTGATCTGAAGTGCAAGTGTTGGTTAGATGAATTGAGTTGGTATGGGCAGTATGTTGTGTGTGGCTGAACATTTCCTTATATCCTGTAATATAAACCTCCCGAACACATAACACAGCCATCACCCAGCTACTTTACTCTGAATCTGCTAAACAGCCAGTTAGAAATACATTCCAGAGTCACGGACATATAAATTGTAAGGTATTGAGAAGCATGAGACAGGTGCTGAAACCAACAGGTGTCAGCTACATTAGCTCAGCTAGTGTGTGACAGCCTTAGGGTGACACCTCCTCCAGCGCTTCTTCCATCTATCTGCAGAAATAATCCCTGGTCAATCTACCTGTCATACAAATCAACCCTCCATGTTTTATTTATGAATGTTGTATGAATAGATGTCTGCTGTGCTTCTGACGTTCATAAATCGTTGGGTATTCTTGGCGGCTCGATGCTCCCATCATTAGAAGCAAGGTTCCAGTGTTTGGTTCAGAGAGGAGGTCAGCGTCGCCCTGGAAACAGCAGCAACATGGAATAATGAACACACAGACAAAGCAAAAGTGAAAATTTGTGTGGAAAAGCTTCTGTTTTTGTGATTTTGTCTCCCTGACAGGTGTGACAAAGGGGAAGTAATCCTCAGCAGAAATGTGTGAAGTAAGCAACATTTCACTTGAGAGCAGTGTGAACGTGGAGGCTCCAAATGACAGAAGAGGACAAGGAACAAGCTCCCACTCATGAGCTGGAAACCAGCAAAACAACCTTATCTGTTTACTCCAGTCCAGAAATGAAGACTAATTTATCTTGACACTCACACATAACTGAAAATAAACTAAGTGCTGCAGATTTATGGAGAAAAGAATGCATAAGTACCTTTCAAGTTACAATAAGTAAGGCATTTTTTTTCGATTGAGTTGATATATTTTGTTTACCAGAGGGGAAATAACACAATAAGAAATTACACAGTAAGAAATGACTGAACAAGGGAATAAAACTTAGAATATTTAAAATAATAAGAGAGCAGAGCAGGAAGAGAATCAGTCTTTGTCACCAGAGTAAGAACGAACATTTCAGTAATCAGCTTAACATGTCAGTGCTCTTGGATTCACTGGAAGTGCAGTGATAAAGCTGCTGCTTGAATATAAAAATTTACGTATAAGCAAGATGCTACATATGTGCATAATCACATTTGGATATCGTCCAAGCTTGTCCAAATGTCCAGTTTGGGTTGTTTGCTTTGTTATTGAGATTTCAATTTTTCTGTGGTCTTAGTTTAGATGTGTTTCATGCGCTCGGTTTGTTTCCTTGTTCTCATGGTCCTGTACTCTACTTACCAGTGATGGGAATAACGGTGTTAAAGGCGCTACCTGATTTTCCGCATTTTCGAACCATGAGCAAGGTGAACAGTTTAGTTTAAACTGTAAGCCCTGCCCCCTAACTGTTTCTCCCGGTGAGAAACACTCCTACAGTACTCTCCCTTATACTCTACTCCTGCTTGATGTGCATGAAATAACACAAGGGACACAGAGAAGGATGCGGTTTTCAGCTTCACATTGAGACAGTTGTGAAGTCGGCCTGTGAGGACTGTATCAGCAGCATTCTGGACTAAACTGCCACCATCTGTGGAACTTTAGGGAGACATGTAAGGACAGGGTTTCAGTTGTCTAATCTACTAAATATAAATGCAGAATTCCTGGTGAGACACCTTTCATCCTAAATATGTTCCAGAAGTGATAAAAGTAATGTGATTAATCAGGATTAATCTTTTTGACAGCCTTAGTTTTTTTATAAATTTACCTCTTTTACCACATAATATACAGTGTAGAAAGCATATTTTTCAAGAGATTAGAATAAAATCAGGTACATTGCTCTTTAAAGAACAGTCTTTCTAACGACACTCCTTTTTCTGTAAGGAGGTAATCTGATTAATAAGTCTGCCCATTGTTACAACCCCATTATCTTTACTGACCATTACTGACACCAGGAGAGGCGACTCGGTCTGATTGGGAAGGGATTTCTAAAATTTTTCACACCTTTCCTTAGGCGCATTAGAACAGAGAGGTTCTAAGAACGCAGTTCCTATAACTACACCTCCCGGGTTTAGTTATAAGAACTACTCTTCGCGTTCAGTGTGCGTTCGCACATGAGGGAGGATGTTGTTGGGGACCATGTGTAGCGCAGTTGATTCGACAGTGACAAAATTATGCCCCACCAGATCTAATACAAAACTGAGGTTTCTCATCTCTTTTATTCAAAGCGATTATAAAAGCTAACTTTCCAGCTTTCCCTCATCACGGTCATATGTAACGGTAAACAGTTGTAACAGCTGTGAGACTTTTTAAATATGCCGGGGCTGGAAGAAGCGGAGCTCACGCAAGGAGCGCGGCTTGCCAGTTCTACCAGTCACCAGTCAGTCAGTTCCTATGGAACCCCAAAAAGGCCCTGCCTCCAAGTAGGAGCTAAAAAGGTTATAGGAACTGAGGTCGGAGGTCCCTAGTTCCTATGTGTCCATATGCGCAAAAAAACAGCCTGGTTCCCAAAAAGGTTATAGGAACTCCAAAAGGTTCTTACAGTCTGAAAGCACCTTTTGCTTCAGTTTGCGTTCAACCCCAACATCCCCAACATCTGCTCGCTAGGGTGCGACACTCCCCAATACTGATCAATGATGAAAAAGCTAGAAGTAGAAAACCGGACTCCATGATTCAAGTGGAAATCTTTCTGCTTCTTATTATTAGTCTACTCCATCTCTGTCTACACATTTTCCAGTTGTTTTTCGGTGTTGTTTTGACCTCGGCTTCTTTGAATGCATGCATTTTGCTTTGTTTTCTCTTTTACCCAAATGAGAATCTACCCCACTTCCGCCTTGTTCTTCCTGACGCTGTATTGCGTCAACAAACATCACTTCCATTTAGGTTCGCTGGATGTCTATGTGCTGGATAGTCCGATAGTCCGTTTGCAAATTAATTGAGAACCCCAGTGGACCAGAGTCCACTTCTTTGGTGCACACCAGGATGCAGTTGTTATTCCGACTGAAGCAGACTATCCGTGAAAGCGGACCACGTTCCGTTTGAAACGGACCAAACAGCCATAGTATGAACGCACCTAAGATTTATTTTGTTCGTGGTGAACAGAAGTTTCACATTTGTGGGGACTACATTGTGCTGCTGCTCTAGTGGAGAGGAGGTGGAGTGATACGGTTAAACCTTGAGACATTCATCATACATTCATGCCTGAGTAAATCCAGCTTGAAAGAAAAGTTGTATTCTGTTTAGACCGGCTGCATAGTCCACCTGCTAGATCTGTCTTCATCTTCCTTGTTGCTTTTGTATGGTTGCAGTCTCTCTTTTAAGACATTTTTTTCTTCTCAGTGGGACTACCTGGTTAAATAAGGGTGAAAAAACAATTATTTCTTGTACTGAAACTTTGTTTCTATTGAGTTTAGATGTCAGATTTTCAGTATGTAGATAGCAACACATTTGTCTTGCACAGATCTACATGTTCATCTGAAACAGGAACTAAGGATGATGATGTATCAGGCAGTGTGGAAGAGTGCTGTGATTGGTCCAAGGATGTGCAAATTTCACGTGGATTTCAGTCAACATCACAAATCCCTGGAGACTTTATTCTTAGTTGACAACAAATAGACCGGTTCGCTCTATAGCTGTTTAGTATTTAGCTTTTTCCACCCACAGGACATCACACAGACCTTGTCCATGCTTGACTTTGTTGACAGATGTGTTTTACATCTCCAGCAGTTTTTTCTTCAGTTTTTTTTTAATTTTTTATCTGTGTTCTTCAAACTGCATCCATCTTAGGGAAAATCCAGAGTAAAACACAACTACAGGTTTATTAAAAGGTGAAAATGATTTTGATTTTAATTTCATTGTGGTTAAAAAGACTTTTCTAAGACTTTTCTTAAAAACATATGTCCCTGCTTTCCTCACATGAAGAAAAATCCTCTGAAGGCAAACAGGCGACATGAATAAATCAAACCCTCAGCGGTGAATAACTGTCCAGGCAGCAGAATACTGTTTTAGGATAAAAGTACAATTATAGGAACTGCCAAGGTGTGTCTGAGGCATATGGCTTTTTCTCTGAGAGTGACTGTTGTTTTTCCGCTGGTCTCAAGGAAGAAGGACGCCCGTCTTTGCTCTGGGATTTGTGACAGCAATATGTGATTACGGCTGTTTTATTTATGGCCGCCTGTTTTTCTTATTTTCCAGCTTCCTTGTTTCTCCTCCCCGCTGAGGATTTCGGCAGCTGCCAAAGGCTCTGTCCCGGTCATTTATCATTCATAGGTGCCAGTCAATAAATTATAGGAGAGAATGATTCATTCAGGCACTAAGTGCAAGCAAATACTGTGTAAGCTGCTGTCTGTGTTCATGTTCAAAAGAAGAGATTCCTCTTTAATTTATCAGGCTGGTTCTCACTGAAAACTCCCAGGATTTGTCTGGATGCTCCTCCTACACCGCAAAACAAACTCCACCTCCGTCACAACTTGTTTTTAAGACTCGAGGAAGAGTGGAGCGTTGAAAAAAAGATTTTTATGTAAAAGGATCAAAGTTTTTCTTCCCAAAAGGAGAAAATAATTTAATTCCAGCTCATGAATGTGAAAATTTAGATCCTCACACAATCCAAACAGTAAAATAACACAAAGCTGGATTAATGTTGTATCAACTTCTGTAAATCAGTGCAATCTCTCGCTGACCTCTTTCGTCAGTTTCTGAGAAGGAAAAGTTATATGTTCTTTATGAGACAAAATATGTGATGGAAAAACTACCAGGTTTCAAAACAGAGCTAAAAGAATAAATATAGGATATAAAATATCTGTCTTTTGGGCTAAATCTGAACCAATTGAACTAAAGCCTTTTTTAAGTGTGTAACCCTCAACTCTCTCAGGCAGATGGGAAATGCTGTTTAAAAATTTTTGAAAATCTTAAATAAACAGCAGTTTCTGCTTCATCTCGACAGAGCCGTTGCAAGGGCTGGTTCTGACATCTCACCTTTCCGTCAAACTTTCATTTGGACACACCACCATGTAGACATACTGCTATTCTGACACACTAAAATCCCACCATTCCGACAAGGCTTTCCAGGTAAGGAAACGTGTATTAATGAGTCACTGACTCGGCTGAACTGCAAACAGTGACTAAGAGACCCTGATTAGGCATTTTGTTTTTGCAAATGAATAAATATTTGCTTGCCACAACACAATTTGGTAAAATGCCAAAGAATAAAAGATAGTTTTCCTCCAAACCCTCCAAATATGAAACTGTGCTGCGCTTGCATACAAACAGACAAGAGGACACCAGATTTACAATGACGGCAAATAGTTAAAATACTGATCTAAAATGTAACACAAGACAAATCAAACAAAACAAATAAAAAAAAAGCTAAAAGATTTAGATATAATTAACAGTAGGCTACTGTGGGCTTCATTCATCTCCTATTGATTTTTAAATTATGTCGAGAGTGAGCGCGCTGGTGATTTCTTTGGGTGTTCTGATTGATTTCCAAAATAAGATTTTAGCTTCTAAAATCAGATTTTTAAACAGTTCTGATGGAGCTCAATGTTTATCTGTATGATGCAGCTTCATTCTGAACCATTTCACTGAACCTGGATGACCTGCAGCTGGTCAGGAGTATATATATATATATACACTATATATGTATATATATATATATATATATATATATATATATATATATATATATATATATATATGTGTGTGTGTGTGTGTGTGTGTGTATACTGTATATTCAATGTAAACGCCGGTTTTGTGTGACATGCGTAAATGCGCACAAGGATTCATACCCTCCTTGCTGTACAACATAAAGGAGACTGGACATCATTCACATGTTTCGCTGGAATTAGTCAGTGACTTCAGGTGTCACCTGCAGCATGATCATTGATATCTGTAATTGCAGTTTATTAATGTTGCGTATGATGCCAGCGGGCATGATGCACATCTGTGGAGACTCCGCTCCAGCTGGCTGATGTGATGGTGACTGACTGTATTTCTGCTTCCAGCCAGTGATCCCTGATTCAGACATGAATTTAACATGTTTCAGACCAGCCAGAGTTACATTAATACATGGAGGCATATTATATTTCCCATTTCAGGAGGCATTGATAACAGATTATTGAGTTTTTTGCGAGGTTGTGGAGTCCATCTGCTGTAAAAGCACGTAAAAATCTGAATGCCGGGGGAGGGGTTAGGTTTTTAAAGGAGTCGTCGGAATGCTGGGATGTTTTTTAAAAAAAATTTGAATACCGTAATTCCGACCTTAGGATGGCCCCGCAAGGGACTGACGACCTGTCCAGGGTGTACCCCGCCTCTCGCCTGATAATAGCTGGGCTAGGCTCCAGCAATCCCCGCGAAAGCGGTACAGAAAATGACTGACCGACCTTGAGATAAAAAAAAATTGTCGGTATGATGAGACGCTTGGCAGAAATTTAAGTGTTGCCCTTTTGACAATTGGGGACCCGAGTCAGAGTGGAGGAATGTCGGAATGGCTGTGCCTCATAAAGAAAACGTGCCACTAGGTGGCCTCACGCCTCCAATGCTGCTGCTTTTTCATGTTTATTTGAAGACAACAGATTCTGATAGGCTATAAATGTCCTGGATGTCTTTGCAGAGTTGATGATAGGCCTACTTCCCAAAGGGAGGAACTATTGTAGGCTTCTTAAAATTCTTCCATACCTCCAAGGATTGAAGGAACTGTGAGATCGCGCTCAGGATTTCTTTTCCCGTGTCAAAATGGAGGCATTGGGCGAGGGAAGCTTGTCAAAGTTGATACTAATCAAAAACTATTTGTGCACCTCCATGTCACAGGACAGAGTGTGTGGGCTTGCATTTAAAATAAAACTGCATCCAACCTGGAATATTTAAGTCTTTTTGCTGAATTAGAAAGTGACTCAAACATGATCAGTTTCTGGGCAATTTATGTGTGTTGAGTTCATCATTTGTTACAAAGCACAGATAGTTGTACTAACTTATATGAATGTATATTATGAATAAAAGCATCCTAATCTGCTTGATTAAAATGTAAAATACAGAAAATAAAGTTGCGGAGCTGACTTGATGTGAAGACACTCGTCTTTAAAATAAACAACAGAAAGTTATAACAGGGATGTTTATGATTGTCCTACTGTATCATTCTACTTGATAAGAATGTATTTAGTCCTACAATATCCATGAGACATCTGTACAGAGAAATCTGTAGATGCCGATCTATGTTTGGATCATTTCTGTCCTGTACAGATTTCTGAGTTAACTAAATTAATTGTGATCTTCAAACCTTCTACTTGATCCCATCCCAAATCTGTTTAAGGACGTTTTTCCCTTTAATTAGCACACATAAGACCTGATCAATTCATCTCCATTGACAGTATATGTACCTCAGTCCTTTAAAACTGCAGTAATAAAACCTCTACTTAAAAAAAACTACTCTTGATCCGGGATGTGACGTTCACTCCAGATGCATTTTATTTTGAAGTGTTCATGTACAGACAGGAACCGGATGCGTGTGCACGTGTGTTGACCGATGCATAACAAGAATAGTTGTTGCTGCAAGGCTGGGAATAAAGCTGTGGGTTCAAGCAACAAAACTGTCATTATTTCTGCAAGTATGCTGCACATGGGGGATTGGACCACGTCAAGTCAAGACTCGATCCAATCTGTTGGTTTCCTTAGCTAAGCTATTATGAATCTGAATTGAATTTTTCTGTCTGTTAAGCACCCTGAGGTGACATTGTCATGAATTGACGCTATACAAATAAAGCTGAATTGAATTGAATTGACTTGAATTAACTGAACATTAAAAACTAAATTCATTATTAGTGTGGAATATCACCAAGCAACACTGTACGTAAAAGGTAGTTGTTTTTTATATGCTCCAAAGCAGTCACTAAAGCTGGGATCACTCCACACTTGAGCCACCCGTGGGGTTCCACTGATCTCAGAAGCTTCATATTCCACCAGAAGCGCCTAAAAGTGGAGTGTTTCTGGCCCAGTTGGATTCAGTTCACCCGATAACATGAAGACTGCAACACCGTGCAACAGTTGCATTATGGACACTTGAAGTGAATAATAAACTAGCAAAAGGTTATTTCCCCCAGTCCGACATGGGTGTTATTAGGGCTGAACAATTTCAGGAAAAAATCTAATTGCGATTTATCTGGGCCATATTGCGATTTTGATTCAATTTACGTATTTTCTTCAAATCAAGCTTCAAGTACAGTATATACAATGTACAATAACATTTATGAACATGACAGAAAACCCATTGTGTCATCAAAACATTAAAAGCTATTATTCTTAATCAATGATGACAATTAAAGGTGAGATTTAGCTCACTTTCAAATGCATTTATTAAAAAAATGCATGTACTGTACATTCACTGGAACTCCGGGATTTTCAGATTCCCTGCTGTCCTCCTCCTCCCTCACCACAGTTAATCACCCTACTTACTGCCTTTTTCAATTTAGGTAATCTGCATGTTGCTTTACACACTTGAATTTACAGAGTAAAAAGACATTATTGTGCTATTTTTAATATTTTAACTATTTCTCATCACAATGCGCTGAAAAATCTCCAATTAAGAAATCAATATATTTTCATTTTACAGTTTTTGTATGGAGGTTACGTTAAGTGAAACATACAAACCAGGGAATTTATCATGGATTCATATGTGCATTGAAATGTAATAGGGGATTATCACGCTTACCGGAAGTTCCCGGATTTTGGACACTTCCTCTTCCGGGCCATGTTAACGACAGCCGTTCCCGCTCTGTTATACTGTTTAAATCGGATAAACTCCAAACATACTTAAGTTTTCATTCCAGACAGAAGTGATACTGGATCAAAAGCTGGATCAAAGCGATCGATTCGCCGCGGTGAAGGGTCAACTTTATGATAAAACACACGTTTGTTTGTCGCCGGTGGGGCACAACACCGGCACTTCACAGCATGCTAGCATTAGCCAGCTAGCGTTTACTGACGTGCTTAACATTGTGCGTCTTAAAACAGACAAACATCTGAAAATCGGGTCTGTACCCCCCCCCCCCCCCGTTTCCAGTGGAACAACTGGGGACTGCCAAGAAAGGAGACGCTTTCAGATGCTTGTGTGTTTTCAGCCGCACAAAGTTAGGCACGTCATCAAGGTGGCTAATGCTTACAGGCTAACACGACTGTATAGTCTGCCGGCTACAAACAAACGTGTGTCGTTTTATTATAAAGTTCAGTCCTTCACCGCGGCAAATCGGTCGTTTTGATCCACTTCTTCCTTAGCATCACTCAGTCTGGAATGAAAACTTGGCATTGGCGTTTATCCGATTTACAAATAACGGAGTAGTAGCTGGCGGACTACTGTTAGCAGGTTAGCATTAGCCAGCTTGATGACGTGCCTAACTTTGTGCGGCTGAAAACACACAAGCATCTGAAAGCGTCTCCTTTCTTGGCAGTCCCCAGTTGTTCCACTGGAAACGGGGGGGGGGGGGGGGGCAGACCCGATTTTCAGATGTATGTGTGTTTTAAGACGCACAAAGTTAAGCACGTCGGTAAACGCTAGCTGGCTATTGCTAGCATGCCGGTGTTGTGCCCCACCGGCTGCAAACAAACATGCTATGTTGTTTTATTATAAAGTTCGGCCCTTCACTCTGGAGAATCGCTTTGATCCACTTCCTCCTTAGTATCACTTCAGTCTGGAATCCGTGAAAATTTCAGTAGGGTTGGCGTTTATTCACGTTATCTACGAAGTAAAGCAGGGAAATTGAACTGAACCGGAAGTGGGCTGTCTAACTGTTTAAAACCGGAAGTTCGGAACACGGAAGCGTGATAATCCCCTATTAAGTTGTAAAATAAATCTAAACAAACATCAGGTTTTACATCTAACTTCATTTTTATGTCATTCTGTTACCTGAACTTGAGGTGAAGAAGACTACATCATCAATGATCATGTGGTTTTACCCTGATCGTGTGGACGCACATTTTTGGCCACAACGGCGTTCCGTACTCATCCTCTCATGTCCGTTTGAAAAGCAGCAGCAACAACTTTCCTCCCATTTCTGGACTTAACTGTGTGGCTTAAAGGAATAGTTCACCCTCAGAATGATTTAACTTTATTTTCCACTTACCCTGATAGTCAGCAAGACTCTGGACCACTTTTTTAATATGTCAAATGCAGCCGGAGATCAGGATGACTTCTCGTTCCCCCTAATGGAGTTCGCCAGGGTCCGAGCCAAAAAGGTCCATAAAAGTCCACAAAAAATTGTCAATATTCCTCCAGACTGCTTGTCCCATGTAATCCAAGTGCCCTGAGTGGGTAGCGTCCAGAATTTACTTGAAACTACGCCATTTAGTATATTTTTAGTCTAAACAATACTACATTGCATGCCTAGCAAGCACGCCGATGCACGTTCACGAAACTACAGAAGCCACGGCAGACGAGATCGCGTGTATTCTTTTTCTTTCTTTCTTTCTTTCATTTAGATCAATATCCAACCCCTCCTGTGTTTGTCCCGATTTGTTTAGAGCTCTCGCTCTCACCTCAATGTAAACAGTGAATTTCTTCTTCTACGCTTGCATTATCGGCACAGTAGGCTCTGAACGCCGAGGCTTCCGTAGTTTCGTGACCGTGCATGTGCGCGCTTCATGGATGTAAACAATACTCCCTTTTAGGCTGTAAAAATATAGTAAATGACGTCGTTTCGAGTAAATTCTCATCATCAGGGTAAGTGGAAAATAAAGTTAAATCATTCTGAGGGTGAACTATTCCTTTAAAGGTAGAGTCCGAAGTCCCTCCAGCGTTTCTGTTTGCAAACAACAGTATTCAAACTTAGCGCTCCTCCTCTCAGGCTTACGGCCGCCTCATTCTAGCTAGCCTATTCAACTTCAAGCTTCTCCTCCAGAGCTCAGAAGCGGCTACAAGCCAAACTATGATTAACTTGGTTTTCCAAAGTGCATTATCTGAAGCTCTAACCTTTTCTTCGGTGCATCCAGTGTTTTCTTTCTTTCTTTCTTTTTTCCTTTGAGAGTTGGAGTGACTGGCGTCTGCTCCAATCATGAGCTTATTCCCACACACCGTCATGCTCTTAGCTCTGTCATTGGCTGCTGATATAAACAGAAATCTCCACCCAGAAACGTCCCTAACACACCAAAACCATGCAAAAGAGTGAATTACAGGCAGGGGGAGAGAGAGAGTTGCATTCAAACGCACAACGGCACGGGAGTAAAGGCCCAAAGGTGGGGTTTGAGACGGATTTCACTTGCTCAAGTCTAACGTTTATTTTTTACGGGGGGAACTTCGGACTATACCTTTAACTAATGTCCCAGATAACAAGGACAAAGCTTCTGTGTGCTGCCTCGGTTCGCCCCGTTCACGAAGCAGGTTCAGCTGATTATTCGTCTCCTTTACTGAGATCCGCCTAAATACAGATCATTAATTTACTCTCGCCCGCATCTCGCTCGTGTCCACAGCGCAAAGCCCAAAACTTTATAGGTTAAAAGAAAACTGGTTGGAATTCAGTTGCGCTTTTATTCCCATTAAAATTATTTGATCTGATTTACAGATCAGACGGCATTTTTCACTAGACTGTCTGATCAGCTGATCGCTGCTGGTGACTTAACTGTTGAGTCATGAAATCTGACAGCGCAGACGGATCAAGATTATATTTTACTGAACATTAAATTCCCTCATTTCACAAAGCGGATCAACAAACAGAAAGAGTGCAGCAGAGGCAGCCTCTCTCCAACAACGGAACGGAAAGTTAGAAACTGGATGAAGTTCTACTGAAGCCGTTATCTAGTGTAAAGATTACACAGCAGGAGATGCCCATCCCAGCCCTGATGCTGATTGCTAGCTGATCTGTCCATGAGTAGCATTCTGCTTCTGATTGGTGAGCTTAGTTGGCTGGTATGAGAGCGCTTGTAGCTGTGCACAATAGGACAGAGCAGATCTGGTCAGTCAGGAGCGCTGGAAAAACCACAGCTTTGGCGATCACGTGATCGCGTGGTCTGAAATCGGCAATTTCGGTCTTAAAACGATAAATCATTCAGCCCTATAGGTGTCATGATATCGCAGCAAGTTTAGGCATGCAGAAGAACTAGTACGACTGTGACATGATTTATTCATGTGTCACAGTGCATCCATGTCCAAAGGGGCCTTGCATTTTAAGTTCGCACAGGGCCTGCATCTGGACATCAAGAGTCAAACATATGAGTCCCTGTACTGTGTTAATGATGAAAGCTTGATTTTCTGATGGACAAGGTTGAAAGTAGCTGCTGGTTTGGTTTTGATTGGGTCCAAATAGTCAACAGCTAGATCTGTTCTCTGCTAAAATTCTATTCGTAAAACATAAGCATGTTTTCTGTTCATTCATTGTGAAACCTACTTTTATCTGGTCATATACTGTATCAGTTGTAGTGATCTCAAGCCCAAACGTCTCAGCAAAAGGATACACACCAAAATAACTAAATATGCTTTGGAACGCTTATTGACCGATACCGCTGTCTGTCCAGCCACAGCTCCAGAACCAGCCGATGAAATTCACCGGGCTCCTCACGGCGCCGGGGAATCTCGTGTACCCAAACCCGGCGACGGCGTCTTCTTCGGGCATACAGGCAGGTAGCAGCACACACCACACCGACGTCATCCAAATCCACGATGAGTCGATATGATTTGGTATAAACGCACATATTTATAGTCATGCCAGACAATGTTAATGATACAATAATAACAATTATGAGCGGGAATTGATTTCATTTGCTAACCGCCTCATCCAATTTTTCCCGGTGATTCCATAAAAGGAAAACAGTCTTTGGCCACAAGAGTATGTTTTCATAAAAACTATGCCGCTGTCAAGAAGCCCCGTGTGCGGCTCCTTTAAATGACCATGGTGATTTCACTTTGACGCCAGTCAAGTGATGAGCGACCAAAGAGGCAAAAAAATGTTGCCGCTTTGGCAGCTGTCCTGTTTGTCGCCCAGCCTCAGGCGTCTTTGCCGCTTTTGTCGCACAGTTAGGGTGCATCACTGAAAAAATCTACAAAATTTCTGCGCTGCATCTTTAACAGGCTGCAGATGCACCATCTTCCTCCTCTTCTTCTTTGGGTTGAGCAGGCTATAAAAAAAAATAATAAGCAACTGCAACGTCCTGCCTCTTTTTTATTTCCTCTCTGCTTTGTTCTATATTACAGAGTATATTTTAAGACTGGAGGTTTCTGTCCCCGTCTCATTACATAAGATTGGTTTTTAAATTGCTGTGCTTCATGAAGTAAAGCTAAAAATACCAGCAGGTTGTTTTGCAGCAGAGCTAACACCTGTAAGAACTTACCAGAAATGGAAGAGCAGCTTACAAAGTAGAGAAAAGTTGGCAAATGTGTTGCATTTTCATGCTTTATGTATGCTTCACTAATAATCATGTCCAATATAAAACATGTATGAAGTGTCCAGAATCAAGAAAAAAAAACCCTCTTAAAATGCTGATTTTTAGTTGCTGAGCCTCTTCTGCTTTCAGCCAGTTATGTAAATCACAATCTTCTGTTGTCTCATGTTTTTAAGTGGGCAGGAAGGAAGACTCATGTTAGTCTGTTATGCTCTTAACATTTGCTGCTGAACGCTCATGAAGACATCTCTGAGAAAAGGCGATTCTTTTCTTGCTCAGTGTTCGGAGAATAAAAAGCAACGGGAAGACAGAGGCGCTCTGCACTTGAGGCCATAATTATCCTGTTTGTTCCAAGGCCGCTGTTTTTGTTCTGTTCAATTCTCTGCAGGGCCGAAGAGGCCCTAGAAAAGCCCATCTTACTGTCATGTCAGGTTTGTCAGCGCAGAGATGCAGCTTTGCATTAAACATCCTTGAGTCTTTTGTAGCAGCGCTGAATGAAGAGACAACAATGTTCCAACATCCACATTAAAGCTCCTGAAATGAGATGCAGATTCCTCCCCCCAAACAAGAAAAATGTTCAGATTAATGTTCCTCCAACATGTGAGAGGATTACGTGCTAACCCAAGAATGCAGTTTCACCTGTCGCTTGTATGGACTTTAATCTACCTAATTATCAAGCAGCAAGCGGAGGTCCCTCCCATTCACCATTCTGTATGATGTCTTCTTATTGGTACGTATGACTACTTTTGCACTGTCACAAAAAGTGCTTGATTTTCATTGAAACAGAATATTTTTGTGATCTAAAAATCTAGAGTCAACCTCAATATTATTTATACCCTCCGGCTAAAGAAAAGGCTAAATTCACAGTAGTAATTCAAATGACAATAAAGTAAAGAAACTAATAATACATAAAAAAAAGAAAATAAATAAAAATGAACTTATAATGTAGTGAATAAAATATTGCATTTTAAACTCAGGCTGAAAATAATAATTTTAAAGAACCAAACAAAACTGTTCTAGACACATCACAGCACTTTTTCCATTAACCCTCTATGGCATGCAGCGCTGCCTCTGTATGCTAAAAAACACTTTTTTGGCCCACACACCGGCCCTTTAAAAATTTTTAAAGTAAAAAAATCACATTAAAAGTCTGATAATAAGTCTGTGACCAATTAAATTTGAGCGGGGTGTGGCTTTGACCCCTTTGTTTTGTGGTGAAACAGTCCTTTTGAGACCACAGCCAACTTGAACACACTGCTTGCAGAGGGTAAGATTCATTTCACTTAACATAAGTTCAAATTTACATAACTTTGCATGAATAAGTGCAGAAGCATATTTGATTGAGTAAAGACTTTTTCACTTTATTTATATACCAAAATGTTGTTTTTCATCTGCTGCCCCAGGTCAACATTGTGCAGTTAGACCACTTTTGTGTGAACTATAACATTGTAATGGATGGAGATGTGTAGGGATGCATAGATGTCAACATAATCTTTTTTTTTTTTTTGCTGTACTATCTTCTATTACTCACAAGAAATGGAAACAAACATTTTATGGGTGTAAGGAACACAATCAAGCAGTCTGGCTCATTCCTCAGATGCATTCTAATTTTATGCTTACTGGTTGAAGACAATGAGTCAGTGGATGAAGCAATACGTAACTGAAGATGATGATGTCTCACAGCAGGGGTGCCCAAGTCTGCCCAAGTCCAGTCCACAAGAGAGACTATCCTGCAATTTTTAGAACATACCCTCCCTGAATCAAATGGCTAATTCCCTCATGCACGTGTCATTCAGCCCTGCAGAGGCTGATAACGAGACATTCATTTGATTCAGGTGTGTCGGAGAAGGGATGCAACCAAAATGTGCAGGATAGTAGCTCTTGAGGACTAGACTTGGGCACCCCTGCCTTACAGAAAGATTGAACCTCATGAAGCAGTTACGTATTGCTATGTGAAATGAGGTGGGCATCACATTTTTTGGCACTTGGCTGGGTGTACCATTGCATACTCATACCTTGTATCTCCCTTTCTTTTCATCCATGACCATCCAGTGGGCTATGGCATCCAGACGCACATCAAGACCGAGGCATAGCGTAATTTGTCCTGGAGAGGACTCACTACATCTATAACACGCAGTCCTCCTCTATAAATGCATACAGTGGTACACCTAAAGCCAAGTGTCAAAAATGTGACGCCCACCTTGTTTCTATCCACCAGCAACTGCTTCATGAGGTTCCATACAGCAGGGGGTGGGCAACTCCGGTCCTCAAGGCCAGCATCCTGCAGATATCAGAGTTTCCCTGTGTCAACACACCTTGGTACTTGCGTAGAACTTCACATCCAGCTCTGCACAATTGCCTATTGATTAGAGTCAGGTGTGCAGCACTCGAGGACCAGAGTTGCCCACCCCTGCCATACAGAATAATAGGCCAATGTGCTTTGTGAAGAAAAAAAAGGGAAGAGGAACAAAGAGTCGTTCAGTTCCCCAACAGGAACACACATAAATACAAACTGTTGCTAATCTCTCTACAACACTAATTGTTAAACCATTTGTGGCTGTTTGTTGAAATCAAACATGTTGAAATTGTTGTTTTTGAAAGAAAACTTCTAATGTATGTTCGCTTGTTACGTCCCAGCTCTGCTAGGGGTTAAGGATGCAAACAAAAGACTGGTTTCAAGATGGGGAAAAGGTGGGGTGAAGAGGTTTGAGTGTTCAGGGATGAATTAAAGCATTAACAAAAACCTGGAAAACTGTAACGGAAAAGGAGATGGGGTTAGCGATGCTGCTCAAAAGGAACAAATAAAGAGACAGACAAAGCCTAACACTAAGAAGGGAACCAAATGGGGAAAAACACAAACCTTGAGCTATGAACCAAAAAGGGAACGAAGCAGCACTTTAAACTAAGACCTGTAACCAAATCCCAACTACAACAAAAGACCTAGCTATTCCAACTCCAAACTACCAGTGAAAATGACAAGAAAAAGGAATCTAGTGACTAAACCAATTAACCAAACTAAAACACCTGGAAACCAAAACTAGAAGACAAAGTTAGTCAAACTAAAGTCACCAAAACATAATTAGGAACAACTGTTGCCAGGCCAAGCGGGTGCCAACGGCTGGATGGTGTGCTGGGTTCTTTTGTGTTTGTAGGGAAGTGGTTCCAGGTGTGTCTGATCAGCAATCAGAAAGGTGAGGGAGGAGATGATGGTGGTGGGGAGCCAGGCCAAGGAGAACGGAGGGATCAAGTAGGAGGATTGGCATGTAAAATGAAAGACAAAAGGGTGAGTAACCAGGCGGCCGTAACACTCCCCCCTTAAGTTACAAAACCCCGCACAGGGAGTTTTGCAACCCAAAAAACAAAACCCACGAAAATGACAGAACACAATACAAACACGACACAGTAGGTCTAGCAAAACGAAGGGTACGAAGTTTTGCTGAACCGAAGACCTGCTCACCACACAGATCTGGCAAACGGGGACAAAAGTTTTGCCGAACCAAAGATCTGTATCCACACTAGATCTGGCAAAACGGTGGGGTTCTTGAGTTTCTGCCAAACCTACAAAATGGACCTAGCAAAACACAGGGGGAACTGGTTCTACCCAACTAAGCTCTGCAAGGCAGATCTGGTAAAACAGAGGGGAATGAGTCTTACCAAACCGAAGCTCCACAGAGCTGGTAAGAGGAGGGGCACACAAAGTTTTTGCTCAACCCAAAGGTCCAACACACAAAAGTCCTGTCAAACGAGGTTCTGCAAGCAAAGGCCTACACAGAAGGCCTGTCCAAAACCAGGTTTAGGCAAAGAGATCACAGAAACAAAGGCCTGTTTCCAAAACAGCGTTTTGGCGAAACGAAGATATAAACACAAAAAGAAGGCCTATGACAAGACTAAAAAGCCTACTACCAACCAGACCAAAACACTACACACAGGGGCCAGCCAACACACCAAAAAGGTGACCAAACTGCCAAAGCAGTCCACAAAAAAACAACCAAAGCCAAACAGTTCAACTCCTGGCAAAAGCAGTTGATGCATCAGAACCAATTCAAATACTTGCGCTACAAAAGACAAAAGGGACTGTTGCTACCACCTCTAGTTCCACCCCAGACAGTGCTGCATCAAAAGGCCAAACATGCATTCAGTGATACATTCAACCTCAGATTCCCCAAAACAGGCACCAAAGCAACACATGCTCACACCACAAAGGCAGTGGACACAGAAGGTGCAACACCCAAAAACCACCAATATAGGTGGAGGGTGCCAAAGCTTTGAGCCTCCAGCTCAAGCTGATGCTTGTGTCAGGCAGGCCCCACCACGGGCTTCCAAAGCTGACAGAAAGCGGTTTAGCATGGGAAGCTCAACTGGTACCTCTGCCCCTCAGCTTCCACATTATCCACCTCAGCATTTACCACAAGAGACACTGAGTCCCCAGGGTCACTCTTTCCAGAGTGCCCTTTTCTCTGCATCACACCAGGCACCCCAACACTCCAATAACACCCAACTGTTCCACTAAACTAGCCTCGGTCTTACCATTCGGTAGCTAGGGGAATCTGAAGCAAGTCCACCACGACAGGCCAGATGCACAGCAGCCAACAAGGACTCCACAAGAGGAGGAAGAGAAACAACTCCCCCAGCAACACATTGTGGCCATAACTAGCCTTAACACACCACAGAACAAAACACTCGACACAAAACCAGTAACACGTGAAAATAGACCCCGGACGAGCCCCCACTTGTTACGTCCCAGCTCTGCTAGGGGTTAGGGACACAAACAAAAGACTGGTTTCAAGATGGAAAAGGTGGAGTGAAGATGTTTTATTGTTCAGGGATGAATTAAAGCATTAACAAAAACCTGGAAAACTGTAACGGAAAAGGAGATGGGGTTAGCGATGCTGCTCAAAGGAACAAATAAAGAGACAGACAAAGCCTAACACTAAAAAGGGAACCAATGGGGAAAAACACAAACCTAGGCTATGAACCTAAAGGTAATGAGCAGCACCATAAACTAAGACCTGTAACCAAAACCAAACTACAACAAAAGACCTAGTCTATCCCAACTCCAAACTACCAGTGAAGATAATGACGTTTGCGAGGTGCGGTCCCAACTAATTTCTGTTTCCAGGTAACGGCTTGCACAGCTAGGTGGCGGAGTGATATCAGACAAAAAATAGTCAGAATTTAAATCAAGGTCTGCCACTCAGGCCGGATGTTTTAAAAGTCTTGAAATAGTCTAACAAAACACATGCATACTTTTCTAGCTTAGAAATCTTTGGAGAACGGCCTCCCACACGGCTCCAGCACTACTTTTTCTCCGGTACATTACTGGCCTTTTCTCAGAGCAGGAGGCTGGTGACAGTAGAGACACTGTTGCATCAGATCTACAGACGCTGGAATGTTTCACACAACTTCATGTCCAAAAACCTGAACTATCCCTTTAAGTCGCAAAATGAGACCATTTGGTCGCAGTCTGGAGCTCCTGCTTTAAGGCTAATTTATAGTTGCCCATAAAGTGCTTTATGTAGGTGTCAGAGAGCCTTTCTGTCGTCTCCAGCTGCAACAGATATTTTTCAAGTGTCCGTCACTCCGTCAGTGGACAACGGATATTGCAAGGGCTGTGATTGGTCTATCACAATTAAACACTAACAGCGCCTATTTTTAAAACACTGGCTAGCCTACAAAGACGCAGATATGAGTCCAACCCAAGAACGTTTGACCGAAGAAGTGAGGAAATATCAAAATCTCTTCATTGTCTACATTTTTCATCAAAAAGTTTCTGTTATTCAGCACCAGCAACAACAGTCTTTCTCTCTCGGCTCATTCTGGTGTCTCAGCGTTGCTTACTAGAACCCAGAAGCAGAACAATCACCGAGGTTACCACCAACCAAATCAATCAATCAATCAATCAATCAATCAAAGCTTTATTTATAAAGCGCTTTTAACACCCAAAGGTAAAACAAAGTGCTGTACAGGTAAAGCGAAAAATAGATATTAAAATTAAAATCAAATAAGTATAAGTAATGAGAATAAGAATAATAAAAGCAGTAAAGTAATCAGTATGACCGGAGAAGTGCTGTTCATTTACCATGTAACCTAATATAATTGACATATTATACTTTTGACGTGTGTGTGATGTAGCCTACAGGTTATTCACTGTCATCTCAACAGGTGCAATCATAACAATAAGAAGCGTACCTGGCAGTAGGTTAAAATATAATACAAGAATATATTTCAGAGCAGTAAGTATACTAGCCCAGCCTTTGAAGAAATATAGTTGTCCATAAAATGTGTTGAGCTGTACATCCGCAGCACTGTAGCAACCAAAAAAGGAACCGAGCTCACTGCCAATGTAGTCAGCCCCTTCCTGACAGGAACAACCATGCTCTTGCTAAGGCATTAGGGCGGGCACTGGTTGGAGGAATAGTTGGAGGGACCTCCTCCAGAGAGAGGTTCACCAAAGTGTGTGGGATCAGTATGTAGAAGGTGGGCTCACTAATTCCCTCAAATTGTCGGTCTCACTTATGACTAATGGTGTGCCTAACTGCCAGTGGTGGGAGACACCATCAGGCTGCTTGATCCACAGACCACACAGGACACCCATAATCCATGTGTAAGTACTTGTCTTTTCTTTAGGTGGAACTTGCATCTCCTGCATCCCTAAATCTTTGTCTCTAGTTGCAGTTTGAAGGCCCCAGTACATCACAGTTTTCAGGCTTTTGATGATGAAACTGTAAATACAGAAATGCCAGAGGTATGTATTGAAAATGTAGAGTTTTATTCTCTACACAATGGACCTAACAGTCACCAATGCACCGTACTGCAGGTTGCAACAGGAACACACATTCCAGCAGCAAAGAGCGAAGTGAGAAACTTCACATTAGTAGGCTATCACTTCCTACATACTCCTCGCTCACTGCCACTTCTTGTCACAGGATGTCCGAACGTTGTACAAAAGGAAGCTGATGTTGGGTATTGAAAGTGCAAAGCTTGACATGGAATACAAGAAACTGAAAATAAAGGTCAAACTAGAGATCCTGAAACTGGAGAGGGATGTAAGTATAAACTCTATAAAAAAGGAGAACATTATTGTATGAACTGTATTCAATTCTGTTTTCTCTTCACAGCTTGGTAAACCATGAATAAAACACAATTTGAACACAAAACTTTCCTTGTCTGGTTCATTTCTACAATGAACTACAATTTCCCTCGTGGGATTAAGGTTTCTTTGTGTAATTATATTTTCAAGTGGTCAATTTGTACGGTTTGGTCCCATGACAATCTTAAATGGGTTGTCTTTCACTTGCTCTAACTGCTACTGTGGCAATGCTAAATTTAAGAATGCATTCATATAGTCATAAGCTTCCCTTGGAAAAGCAAAGCTGTCCAGACACCATCATTCTGCTGCTACAACGCTGGACAGGACAAGTAAAAAAAAAATGGGCGGGGGTGCTCAAAGATTTAACTCGAAAGGTCTCAAGGATTAACTGAAATGTGTCCCTGTATAGATCTCTCACTGTTCCATCTATTTGGTCAGGAATGGCCGCGTCTATGTCCTCCCACAGTTCCTCAGTCACTGTGGGCAGTCTCACTGCGAATGTCCGCGATATTGTGGAGGACAGCACAGGCAATGACTGCCACAGGCCTGATCAGGAGAAACTCGTCCTTTCAAGCACTGGAGCCTGCAGGGAATCGAGCAAATTTGATCCTGAAGAGTTGTCCATAAGGTATGTACAAAAATATACTATTACAATAACTGGCAGAAGTCAACCTGGGAAATGTCATTTAACCTGGATTTCATTTGGCCAAAGGTCATTTCTATTCGTGTCCTTTTCTTTGAGTATGCGTATGGTTAAATGTCCTCTCCGCCTCTGTTCATGGATCAGGATATGGTGTGAGGAGGTATAGCATGCATGCGTACCCCCTGTCCCCCAGCAGGACCCCATTGAACTCTCCTGCAGAATAAGAAATGCTGGTTATATTATAGGTTACATGTGTTAAAGAAGCTGTATCATGCTTTTCCAAGCCTGTAAGTCAGCTACAGGCAATAATATACTATTTTAGCACCCGTGGCACTGTGTAGTAATTTTCGATCATGTAATGTTAGTAATTCCATCTGCCCACTTTTCAACACGGAAGTCCCAACGATTCAAGCTCACTAATACCAGGCCCCTTACCATATTTGCATGTTATGACGTTCCGCGGAACGGGCACAACAGCATGCCCACGAAGAAAATTGTAAACGCAGCAGGGGGTGGCGGGTGGGGGCATGAATACTGTAGGAAAACATGGCGGAGCGACTGACTTTGGAGCCTTACGTTCTCGACCCGGAGGTTGAAGTACACGAAATGCCGAGAAGGGTCTATTTGCGGCTCGCAAGACAGGGGCGTGTCGTAGTGTGGGCGTGTCGCAGTGTGGGCGTGTCGTAGTGTGACGACACGCCCACCAGGCCAATGAGAGCACGGTAAAATCTAGCCCTACCCCTGACCCTTCCCCTAAACCTAACCAGACCCACCCACACTACGACACGCCCACACTACGACACGCCCACTGGGTTGCAAGCCGCAGATAGATACATTTGGAAATGCCGGCGAGACCTAGAAGAACGTTACAAGACGTTTCTGACAGGAAAGAAACGAAACTGCTTGTATTTTCTCCATTGCATCTGTAGCAGAATTTCGTTGTTATAGGCTAATGTTTATTGCATTTGTAGGTGTTCGTGTGGAAATTGCGAGACAATGCCCACCGAGGAGGAAAACCTGTGCTGCGGAGAAATAACACAGGTAGCTCTGGAGTTGCAATAATACTTTGACTTCTATGTTGTAAACGTATTGTTAAATTAACCAATCCGGTGACTGGCGAAAATAATACGTTGTTACCATAGACCATCTAAGACAAATCTTTAGTTGTGGTAAACGTTTTATATTATATATTTTATATTACAAATGTTCATATAGGCTAGTATGTCATCAGAATTAGAACAATTTCATAGTAGCCACGTTATGATAAGTGTTGAAGGAAACCTTTGGAGGAAAATACTTTCCCTCGAACTGTGCCTGTCACAAAGTATTCCAATGTTATGACAGTGGAAAAAATCTTCTAACTGGTGACAATGATTACAGTGGAATGGTCCTGACCATTGGCCTTGTGAACTGTAATATTACGACTATTTGGTCACGTTCAGGTCGTGAACGAAGTGCTTAAAAATTAGCAACTTAATTTTCTTTGTGCAGGGTTGATTTTTGAATGTGCATTGCTCAGACCATAAAATAAACATCTTTCTTGCACTACTTGCGTGCAAATGATCAAACGTCATTAGATAATGCAGCAAAATGCCCTATGATTAATTATGTGCTGCCATGTACTACCTTTTTGTGCACTTCCCACAGCAGGAATGTGACGTCCTAACCTAATTTGCATGTGCAAATCTTCTTTGACACGTTATTGTCATGATCATTATTTACAAAGTTTACCATGACAATACATTACTCTTTGATTTACTTTTCAGGTCAAAGGTTTTGGAAATGTTTGTTAATCAATTAAAGAATTAGATTAATAACTTGTTACATTTACTACAATTTCTTTTCTTTTCAGGTTATGAAGCGAATAAATCAAGAAACAATACCACCTAATTGTATCACTGCCCATCCTGGGTTTGAGGTTGATTGTCTGAATGCTTACGTCATTCAAAATATAAACATTTATCGTGCAGACTATGGACCACTACCTAGAAGAGCACAAAATATTTTTTCTTTATTATATACAGGAAAGAGTCATCATTATTTGAAATCACTGCTGAAGAAGTCCATCTTCTTTGGCAGGCGCACACGATTCTTGGCGCACAGAAGCTTTGTGAGCTGGTGCTGGGGACTACTTGGAGCCCGAGTGAGGGTGGTCATTCCTGCTTGTGCGGTGCCGAGGATCCGCCGGGAGTTTCCTGATCCTGGGGGACAGTACATTGGCTGTCTTCCTGCTGTTGCACCTCCCCAGGTTCGGCCTCCGCTCGACTAAACCTTGACACATAGGCAGCATGAGTGACATCTGCTGCTGGTGCCCTCTCGTACTGTGCAACGAGGTCCTCTGGCACGACGACAGTCTTCAGCTCTGCCACAAACGATGAGGGATCAGGGAAAACCTCACTGAAGACGACGCACATCAGTGCTGCAACATATCCCAACAGCACAAAGTGTACAGTTATGTAATTACAAAAATATATATTTATTTTGCCATTTTGTTCTAAATAAAAACATCTTTTTAATTTATAAAAATGTGTCACGTGTTTTTAGTGTATTTAGCATATGATTCACGTTGCTTACCAAATGTGGGTTTGGTTTTCACTACTTTTGCAGTGCCTTGGCCTTTTTTGTACTTTGGATAAGAGACTTTATATGAAAGCTTCCCTTGAACTTCCCGTGAACGCGCTTACAGACAGCTCTAACTCTCGTACGTGTTCTCGCGACAAACAAAAGTTGGGGATAAAAAGAGGTTAAAATGAGCTCATTAAATTTTCGTCCACCCAACTATAATTAAAAATTCATTTGAAGATAATTTAAGAAGGATTGTGTATGTAAAACAGCAGGTTATGACACCTTTAAGAGTAACTCTGCGGAAATGTTCATTTTATAAAATGGAAAATAAAACATCTAAATTGCTGGCACACTTCCAGTACATGCTTTTATGTCAAGCCAAATTTCTTTTTTCTTTTTCTTTTTTTAGGTAATATTTGGATGACCTACATCTTGGCTTGATGTAATAATGAAAAAGACATGAACTAAAAGTGTGTTGGCAACTTTGATCCTTTTTAAACTGGAGTGCACCACGGAAAGCTTGGCTTAATCTAATAATCACAAAAAACAAAACAAAAACAGCAACAGTATTTCAATAACATACTGAATACAAATGGTTAAATTTCATCTGTTTCCTGACATATTTTGTTATGATCCTGACTGACATGTTTCCGTGGATTTTCCGTTTACATCAGCTCTGATGAAGACGGAATAACCCCGAAACGTGTCACTTAGGATCATAACAAACTGTCTGATAACAGGTTAAACACATTATTAACTAATAGTATGCGTGACCATTGAGATAATTTATTAACTGGAATGCTTTCATTTTTCTAAACATCTTCGATGGTGAGCTTGGTGTAAACAAATGGAGAAAATTATTACTAACCAGTGGCCTGTACGACGAAGCTGGATTAACATACCCGGGATTTCTCTCTGTTACTTGGTTGACTTAACCAGACATCCGCAGTCTTGATAAACGGTACTATGAAGCTGGTTATCAACAAGGTAACTCAACCCAGGGTTTTCCATCTTAATCAGTGCGCGCTCACATAAAAGAGGCGGCGTTTGAAGCGTCTGACCAATCACAGACATGGAGAAACAGAGAGCGACATATTTCACCATGGAGGAGCAGACGGTGATACTTAACAAATATGAAGAATTCAGGATCATCATTCCTGAATGATAACACGACTTTATCATTCAGGAATGATAATTTCCATTTATGCTGCGGCGACACAGCAAAAGCCAGGAATGACTGCTGGCTGTTAATGCTCAAGTCCGTGCGATTGTACAATCATGGAACAATATCGGACTCTGATCATTTAGTGTTCATCACACTACAGCGCTTCCTCAGTGTATTTGCTTCTCATACTGTACATGTAGATATTTTCAGGCTCATATCGTGCACGTGTTGTAACACTTCACCATGACGGCATGGGTGGGTGTGCGCTCCATAAATTCATGTTTTCTGCATGTGTGACCTCTTACCCACATTATTTCAGATGCAACCCCAGCGGCACAAGACGATCATGGGAACAAGTAAAGAACAAATCCAAAAATATATAATCCAAACTGGTCAGTGATGAGATTCTGGGTCGCCACACTTATTACAAAGACATGTTTTTGCATACGTTTTCAGTGTCGCCAACGGTGTGCATCAAACTACCAGTGAATGAATGAATAAATGAATGAATGACGTTTTACTGAGTGGGACCATGAGCATAATTTGGCTACAAAAATTATGCTATTAAACTACATCAGTAGGCTACGGCACTAATTTTTTTTCACTCGAGGTGAGGCGTTGGTTTATCAAAATTAATTTAATTAGTGTAACATTAATAAAACCTCAGGGTGATGCAGAGCATCTGTGGTGCAGTCATATGGAAGCATATGTGCACCTTTAAGGGCAATTTGCAATTCATTTGGCAAAATGGCAATTCAATATTTTAAAATTAAAATTGAAGAAATACGATGTCATATTGCCATGGTACACTTGCACCTTTATTCAAATAGATATTCATATGTCAAAATGTACTGAAGTATGAGTGCACTTTTAATTTTAAAATGGCAATTTAAATGTTAAAATGGCAATTTAAATGTTAAAATGGCATTTTAAATGTTAAAATGGCATTTTAATTGTTAAAATGGCAATTTAATATTTTATGTTGTTATGCAATTTGACAATGTATTTGTCAATTGCCAATTCAATGTGCAAAGTGGCTATTCAATTGTTAAAATGGCAATTTAATATTTCATTTTATCATGCAATTTGACAATGTATTTGTCAATTGTCAATTCAATGTGAAAAGTGGCTATTCGATTGTGAAAATGGCAATTTAATATTCTATCATGCAATTTCACAATGTATTTCTCAATTGTCAATTTAATGTGCAAAACTGCAATGCGATCCTCTCATCAGTTTGTATTTGTCAATGCAACAGCGCCCCCTCATTGCATTTTGCCACACGCGTTATCTGCACCAATATTCTATCTGACATTTCCAACTGTCAGGTCTCTCATCAAGGCGGGTCTTTGTAGCCTACGTCACTTCTGTGGCAGCCAGGTAGCCTATTGGGTATTCCTCCCATGGACACGCCCGACTCGACTGATTTGACAAAACACATCATGGCGGTGTAGAGACGCCACAGTCAAACTGAGTAATAACATTAAAAAAATAATAAACAAACAAAAAAAAACATAACAGGTGAATAAAAAACTACACATAATTAAACTACAAATAAACAACAACAAGGCTTACCACTTATTTATGTTCAAAAGGACTGGGAAGAAGCCAGGTCTTATTAAGGTGGCTGTTATTCACCTTGTAATTGTGCTGCAATAGCTCTATATCACCAACAGTTGCACATTCTGCAGCTGATTATCTCTCTATAGCCTAGCATTTATTTAACTGCATTAATTTATGTTTTTTTAAAGCATTGTAACCAAGTCAACGCAGATAAGTAGGTTGGTTACCAACAAAGCTGTAGATTTCACATTTATTTTATGTCATTCTGTTGTATACTGCCTGCAGAAGATGTGACAACGCATGGATGCTGTTAGTTATAAAAAAAAATTCAATTTGATTGACTCCATCATATGCCAGAATAAATTAGACATTGAAACATAACTGTAAACTGCACTACACCTTTCAGTTGTTACCGGGAGGAAGTTACAGTAAATGTGGGACACAGAGCGGGTTAAGGAAAATAAATTTATTGAGGCAAATATGGGCATGGGTAAATGGTATGAGGAGCAAGATCTGGAGCTGAGCAGGTGTAGAAAAGAACCCATGGGGGGTGCTGGCAGGGCACAGTCCAGGTCAGAAGAGCAGGGCTGCCGGATGAGAGGTTCCGAGGTCTCTGGAGCTGCTGTGACAACAGTTATGTGTCCCTAAGCAAAACAGCAGACAAACTGTTAGTTTCCTGTGGTGGCTACATAATTGTACAATGTAAACCACTAAATAAGATGATTTAAATATTTGTGGAGGTGCTCCCCCCTTCCCCCCATTCTTTTCCTCTTCGTTTTTTTTTTTTTTTTTTTTTGTACAGACGCCACCCAGATATTGTGAATTCGCACAATGAGTTGTGAAGCTAACATAAACATAGTTTGTCACTACAGCAGGACAGCCTGGCCAACAATACAATGAGCCGAATGCTTCAGGCAGGTGAAGTACATTGACCGTTTCTGGCTCTGACCACCACGCGGGGCTGTGGTCTCCGCCTCACCACCTTCCCTTCTGCACCGTCACCCACCAGACACACAAGAAGAGGCTAACGTTGCACTCTGCGCACACGTGCCGAGCTCCAGCATCCTCTCCTACTGTACACAATAATAATCGTTAGTTTTATGTTAAGCACATCTGACCTGATGTCACCCACTTCTCCAGCAAAGCCCAGCAGCGATCCGCCATCACTCTCCGTCCCTCTGAGAATAAAATAATAATAATAATAATAATAATAGACAATTGACAAATACATTGTCAATTTGCATAACAACATAAAATATTAAATTGCCATTTTAACATTTAAAATGCCATTTTAAAATTAAAAGTGCACACATACTTCAGTACATTTTGACAAATGAATATCTATTTGAATAAAGGTGCAAATGTACCATGGCAATATGACATCGTATTATTCAATTTTAATTCCTGCTTGCCATTCAAATTTTTAAAACTATTTTGAAGATTACATTGCCACTTTGTACATTGCATTGTCAATTGCCAAATACAATTTCAAATTACATGACAAAATTAAACATTGAATTGCCAATTTAAAAATTAAATTGCCATTTTAAATATTGAATTGCCATTTTGCCAAATGAATTGCAAATTGCCCTTAAAGGTGCACATATGCTTCCATACAGTCAGTGCGGCTGCGATGCGTTACATTAGTGATGTACGGCTCTAACAGCTGACAGATGTAACGGAGTCAGCAGAGGAAAACCGATATCTTTCATATAAAGTGTCATCTGGCAGATCAAAAGGGTTGCACCATCTCTGAATATTCTTTCTCCTCTAAAAACTCCTCTCACAATCTGCACCAGTGTCGACAGAATCTTCTAAAAATGGGCAGGCCATTTTCCAAGAGTGCTGATTGGTCGGGGGGGGGGGGGGGGTGCTTTTATACTCGGAGATCTCTTATCCAGAACTTAACCTGGTCCGGACCAGGTTACGCGTTCAGCATAAGTTACCGGGGAGATAGAACCCGATCAGAAATGAACCAGCGTCATAGGACGAAAAACCCTGAAGTTTCCTCGATAAGAGAAAATCCGGCTTCGTCGTACAGGCCCCAGATCGAAACCACTTATTTGGATCTCTTGATGTCTTATCTGGGTGGAGGCATTTTGGGTACAGTGGGTCATCCTGAGTGTGGACGTCTTGTATGTGGTTGTGTAATGATGTCCACTTGGCTACCTTCTCAGGTCCTGATTTTGAAGAGGATGCAGTCCAGTACATGTGGTTTTTTATGCCTGCTGACCACTTCTGTAACGGCTGACAATCCTTGTTTTTAGCCAAGGCATCCAAGTTTTTGGATAAACCTGTAAAATGACAGAGGCAAATTATGATAAACAGCTCCTAAAAAAACCTCATTTCAAACCACATATACAAGGTGTAAATATAACTTCTATAGACAGACACACACTCAAACATAAATGCAAGATATAACCTTTTACAACACGCCAAACGTCGTAGTACTGGGTAGTATCTTGATCCTGAAGATACTTTTTAATTTGAGGATGGCGGTCGGTCACAATGTAGTCCACCTCCAGACCTTTGGCCTCTAGAAAGTCCAGGCTTCTGCACAGTCCCTCCTTCTCCATGTGGTAACTTCCACCAACCTCATTACTCTACCCAAAAAGATTAATCTTAAATGTAGTTATGTATATCTGTTGCCAATGCCAAAATAAATCATGCAAAGAGGTGAACCCATACCTGTACAAGTTTAATGTCCAGAATTTTTTCACTGTGGACATCCATCAAAGTGTAACTCCCATATTTTGCGCTGTGCCCTAAATAAAGATGAGTAGATGTAAGATGCAAGCTCAACAGTTATGATGTTTAACATATTTAACATATTATGTTATGATGCATCCAATGCAAGTGCCTTTTGTACACTATCTGATAACAGTGGTGGTGTTTTGTTACCTGGGGAATCCACTCTCATATCGCCGCTGACAGCAACCTTCCCTCTTTTCTTCAACTCCTCAAAAAGCACGTTTGATCCCCGATCCATTTGTGAAAGATTGCTGGCTCTGGGTAACAGCGGGAATGCCTCCTGGAAGTGTTATACTTGTGGATTCTCAGGTTCATTGCATTGCATACCTGCATGAAAAAGTCAAGCAGAGTGGTTAATTTACTCAGTGTTGTGTATCTGTAATTTAGATCATATGATTAAATTTAGTTAATTACCTTTGTGACTTTTGCAAAGGAAGCCCCCGAAAAGTAAACAGCAGCAGAAAATTGAAGGTTTCCAACTGGCGTGCTGCCAATCACCGGTCCGCTCTGCCACTTCCGGCTGTACTGACAGTGTGGGCAGTTTTGCTGGAAAGCAACAAAAGTGCCACATTTTGTTTTGATGACTTTACAGCGGTGCTTGCACACTGGGCATGTATCAAAGAGCTCCTTTAGACAACTCTCAAAAACGATATATTTATCTTCTTCCAGGGCTGAAGGCTCGCTGTGCAATGTGAAACAGATAATTAGCATTTTAGAATTTTAAATTCACACAAAAAAGAAACTGATTTTGAAAACCAAAACTTACCTCACTTCAGATTCCTCTGGGAAGGATGTTGCTGTTGTTGAGGCTGCTGTAGAGTCTCCTGGCTCATATGTGGAGTCATGTGGGAGAAATGCATCAGAAATGTCCATGTCTGCCACATCCTCCTCCTCCTCTTCTTCCTCTTCCAGACGTGGTCTCTTTGAGGGTCTTTCACCAGATGTTGTAGGCTTGACTGGAGTTGATGTAAAATAAAACCCTTCTTGTTGTGTGTCTGTATAATTCAAAGTAGCAGGTCTGGCTTGTGAAAAAAAGGATGTTGAACACAAGAGAACAGATTTAGTATGTTAGTGTGAAAATACAGTTGTATTTAGTGAAAATTAAAATAAAGCAAACATTGATGGATACATTATGTAAACAGATAGTCAACATCTTATATCCTTTAAATTAATTTAATGCGATTCTCATCATACCAGTACCACTATAATCTCCCATACTATCAGTGTTTAACACCTTGACAAACAAGATATAATCAAGTCATATTCATTCAAATAGAAATAATTCTTCTTATTTGGTTAACTAAACATACCTTTACTCCACAAATGATGTAATCTCAAGGTGCAGCAGCAGACAGCTGTGTGGAAACTGATCTGGTCAGCACAGAACTCCGGGAGGTTTGGACTCCAACTGATATGACAGGAGTGATCAATGGTCGAGCCTCTGGTTGATCTTCACTGTGATGCATTCGTCTTTGTGCATCTTGTGATCTGCCCTTTATAATTAGAATCAAAATATACACTGTTAAAAAAATCTGATATCACAGATTTTTTTTCGGTGATATTTAACATTTTTTCCCCATTTTTCAAAAATCCGGAAAATAATGATAAAATTATGGAAATAGGCTGTGAATTCACAAGTCTCATGTGTAATAACATGAAAAGCCTGTAACTGTAAAAAGACATGAAGTTTCCTTTTTTTTTTTTTTTTTTTAAAGAAGATGCCATTTCATTTCACAAAAGAAAGAATGTTAAAATACATTTTCAATGTATTTCCTGATAAAAATTTCTTCTTAGCAAAAGAAAAATGTTTTTGGTAATTTCATGTATTTACACTAAAAAGAGCATCTGTGCTGTAGTTGATATTAAAGAATTCTTTACATTGATCTAACTTAATTATTTTGGTTTGGGGATTATTATTATTATTATTTTAGTCAAATCAACTTAAAAACTCCTCTCTCTAATCTGAAACATGTTTTTACTTTCACTCAAACTAAATTTATTATGTTGTTGTTTTAGCTTAGCATGCATTAACAACAAAGGGGGCGGGGCTACTTTCAAAACACAACATATCAGCACCACAAAGGCTCATGGGAAAAGCAAATTCAACAGAAATGACCCACTTATGATTGTTCTCCTATAAATTTGAGTTAAGTGTTTACTGCCTTTGATATGTTCACATTCAGAAGTTGCTGAGAAAGTCAGTTAAGTTTGGATGTTAAAGTTGCACCATGAGTTTGAAGGACAGTTCAAGGAGATAAACTCATCATCATATCTGATGCTATTCAATGTCCAGAACAGAACCGACATGATTAATTTGAAAGTGTTGTTGCTTTTCTATCACACTCTGGATTTCCTTATGGTGCAAACTCTACCTGTGCAAATATGCACTAAAAACAAATATAAACGCAGCAGTGGCGGTCTTCGGACCAGCCAATAGTGACTTCTCTCCTTGAAGAGTTGGGGGGTGGGCGGGGCTTAAACCGGAAGTGGGTGTGGTTTGAGTGGAACTGGGTGGGGCTTAAAGGGGAAGTTCAGGGTTTTTGACATAGGGCCTCATTTTCGATTAAGCCAGGGTACTAACAATCACTGGAGACAGTTTCATCTTATTTCATCTCATATTTTTGTTACCGGTGCTCCCCAATGCTAATGCTAGCGTAAGTCAATAGGAATCTGCTAGCCTGTCATTCATAACGACTTTTCCCCTCCACAGAACACCAGAGGCAAATCAGTTATAACACAAGACTATCTGTGCAAATGCCGTGTTAACCAAATAATATTACAAATAAAACTTACCTTGCATCACAAATTACCCATGCATTTTGAGGAACTAGTTTATCAGCAGCAGCGGAGTGATACATTGCTTCTGGGTGGTAAGACAGGAGAGCGGTTAAAACCGTTTTGTCAAAACAAACAGAAGCGCGTCACAGTCTTCGCACATTTTTTCACTCGCTAGTTTACAGAACTGTACAGTCATAGTCAACATGGTTTATAAGTGTTCGGTTAAAAACTGTAGACACAGATACCGTCAATGGACACAGCAAAGTTTCCACAAATTTCCAGGGAACGATAAAGAGAGGATGAAACTATGGCTACTTCTTGCTGGCTTGGACACCAACACTTGACTATACGAATATACGGCAGAGACTATACGAAACTTGAGAATATTGTAGTGAGAAATGGTGGAAGTGTTGGTGAGAGTGAGGAGGGAGCAGATCAGGTAATCACCAGATTACCTGAGTGGCAGCACCTGGGAGGTGAGGGAGCAGCAGAGGTTACTAAGGGTGCTCAGTCAGTGTGTTCAGTGTTGCGGAGAGTGGAGCTTGGTTACTGTTACAGGGCTGTAGCCCAGCCAAGCAAATTGTTAGTGCTCGGTGGGTACTGGGGGGAGGTTGCCGATCGCAGCTGTTTAGGGCTGCCGGCGGCGAAGATAGCCAGGGGGCAGTAGGGCCAGGCTGGCGAGTAGGCAGGGAAAATAAGAGTGAGAGGGAACGCATAGGAGCACGCCTTTCCACTCTTCAGCCAAGCAAGAGGGTCTCCTGCTGTCTGTGGAGATACCTCACCACGCGGGACTCAGTAGGCCCCTGCACGCCTAATCCGGTTGGGCCAGCCCGCACCAAAGCTTAGACCCCAGGGGAGGGTCTCAATCGCCTGGAGAGCTAAGTGGCTTTTTAGTTATCAGTAAATGTGTGCATGTACGTGTGTGTGGGTGTGTGAGGGATTTTATAGATTTTAATTGCAGTCAGTGGGGAAATCTAGTTGGAGTAAAAGTAAGAGTTCAGCTTGTAAGATGGTTACTCTCTGCTGGCCTTACAGTGATATGCGGGGTGGGATTTAGTGTGGCTCCGTTTGCTGTGGATTTGTTTAGGAGCCTCGATTGCAGTGTTGTGTGCAGTGCCTTTGGTTGGTGTGTGGCTGGTTTTGCCTGGTGGCTCTTCCCATCACATGGTATTCATTGGGGTCGCCAGTGGCGGGGACTGTTCTTATTTAAGCTGACCTTAACTGGCTCCTTTACAGGTTCAATACTGGCTGCCTTATGCATTGTAATTAATAAAGCTGATTATTCATAACGATACCCTCTGCTTCCCCTCATCTGTGCCTGAAGAAACCCTGCCAATAACAAATACTACACTGGTGGCAGCGGTGGGATTTTGTTGGTTCCTGGTAGATTTATAATAAATCCCTGACAATGTCTGAGGCAGAAGGAAGTCAGGCAGCAGCAGCAGGTGGTGGGCACAGTACCAGTCCAAACATACAGCCTGCTGTGCTGCGCCCAGCTCGGCCTGTATTTATGCCGGAGACATTCACAGGAGTTGGGCGTGAATGGTCTGACTGGTCAGAGCAATTTGAGTTGGCTGCAGAGGTTAATCAGTGGGAGGAGGGGCTCAAACTTAAGTTTATGTCTCTTTTGTTGGCTGGTCGGGCAAGAGATATGTACAGTGGGTTGCCAGCAGTAGCTAAAAGTAACTATGCACAGTTGAAATCTGCTTTGACTCGTTGTTTTGAGCCTTCTGACAGTGACGACTGGAGTAGAGCTAGTTTCACCTCAAGACGGCGACAACCCCATGAAAGTGCTAGGGAATTCGGTAATTCTCTGAGAAGGCTGGTAGCTCGAGCATATCCTATTGCTGATGAGGTGACCCGTGATATGTTGGCAAGAGACCAGTTTATCCTGCACTTTGCCACAGGAGATTTCCGGGTGAATTTGAGAGCTGCAAAGCCAAAAACTTTAGAGGAGGCTATTAATTTGTCCTCAGAAATGGAGCTGCTAAGGAATCTGGAGCAGACTCACTTTGCCCCAGAGTCCAAAGTAATGGGTGTGTCTGTGACTAAATCTAGTAGCGATGAGCAGATGGGAATGGTGTTGGGAATGATGGAGGAGTTGAGGCAGGAGGTTCGTAGCTTGCAGTCTGCTGTTAAAAACCTGCAGTTAGCCCAAATACCGGCAGCCCCCCCAAAGACTGAGAATCCAGGGAGTAATCAAAGGGGGCCAAGTCGTGGTCCTAATAGGCCCCGGGATGCAACGGGCAGTTGTTGGGAGTGTGGCTGCATTAGACATCGCAGACGAGATTGTCCTTATTTGCAGGAAAAACTAGAGGGGGCAGGTATAGCAGGCCAACTGCCTGCCCCCAATCAAACTATTACATCTGTGGCCTCTGCTGGTAGATTGAGTGGTGCAGGGTATATCAAGGGGAAAGTTGGGGGAGTTGAAACTTTGCTGTTGGTGGACAGTGGAGCAACTCTCTGTCATTCAAAAGAATTTATGGCTGGACATGACAAAGGGGGGGTCTGAGTTGACAGGGTACACAGGGGATGTTTCTGCTGCAAATGGTGGGGGAATGGTAATCTTGGGGAAATGGCAGACAGTCTGTCAGTTAGATTCCTTGGCCTTGGTTGCAGAATTTTTGGTTGCTGATGTGCCCTCTCAGGAAATTCTCCTTGGATTTGACTTTCTGTGCAAATATGGTGCTGTGCTGGACTTTGGAAAAAAAGAATGTCTGGTGATGGGCAAGCTGCTCCCTCTCTTGGTACCAGCTGATATGGATGCACCCAAAACGGTGATAGTCTCCACAGATACAGTGATTCCTCCCCGAAGTGAAATTATCATTACTGGGAAAATGGAATCTGTTTTTGCACCTGGTCGAGTTGGGATGTTTGAGCCCTCAGACTCTGTGACTGATCACTGCAATGTCATGGTGGCCAGAGTTGTTTGTTGCACAGATCCGGGCTTTGTGCCAGTCCGTGTGATTAATGTGACTAATGAGGCCCTTACCCTAAAGGAAGGAGTGAAATTAGGTATGTTGCACACAGATGTTGAAGTGGCAAATAAAGCTGAACATTTGGGAGTAAATGAGTGTTCTGGGGCTCCCCCTGGGTCCTGGTCAGTGGACAGCTTATTAACTAACTTGGGGCTCCACCCAGAAAGGGTTTGAGGTACAGGAGTTGGCAGCAGTTCGAGACTTGTTGGTACGTAACTTATCAGTTTTTAGTACAGGTGACCATGATTTGGGGAGAACTCACATGACTTTACATCAGATTGACACTGGTGATGCTAAGCCTGTTAAGTTACCTCCCCGAAGGGTTCCTCTTCATTTACAGCAGGAGGTGGCAGAGCATCTTAAACAGATGTTGGACCATGACATTGTACAACCATCTCGTAGCCCCTGGGCAGCCCCAGTGGTTCTGGTTCGTAAGCGGGATGGGGGGCTTCGATTTTGCATTGACTATCGCAAATTAAATGAAGTGACACAAAAAGATGCTTACCCTCTCCCTCGCATAGATGATGCGTTGGACTGTTTAAGTAAAGCATGCTGGTTCTCGACACTCGACTTGGCAAGTGGTTACTGGCAAGTTGAGGTAGACCCAAAAGACAGACAAAAGACTGCCTTTATAACGCGACAAGGCCTTTTTTGAGTTCAATGTGTTGAGCTTTGGGTTATGCAATAGCCCCGGGACATTCCAGAGGTTGATGGACCTGGTATTAGCAGACCTGCAGTGGACAACCTGCTTAGTTTATTTGGATGACATCATTGTTTTTGGCCGCACATTTCACGAACATCTGTCCCGGTTGGACGAGGTACTGACCAAATTGCGGCAGGCCAACCTAAAGGTGAAACCTGCAAAGTGCAATTTATTTTCACCACAGGTGCAGTACTTGGGGCATATTATTTCAGCCCAGGGGGTCGAAGCTGATCCAGCAAAAGTTGAAGCAGTGCGGCAGTGGCCTGTGCCAAAGAACCAGACAGAGGTGAAAAGTTTTGTGGGACTGGCCTCATATTATCGGAGGTTTGTGAAAGGATTTGCAGAGATAGCTCGCCCCCTGCATCAGCTGACTGAAAAGGGGAGACGATTCAAATGGACTGATGTGTGTCAGTCGGCCTTTGAAAAGCTGAAGTGTAGTTTGATGTCAGCCCCCATTCTTGCCTATCCTGATCCACACAAGATGTTTATTTTGGACACGGATGCCAGTGATGCTGGCATCGGTGCAGTTTTGTCACAGGAGGAGGCAGGATATGAGAGGGTCATAGCCTATGCCAGTCGTGCCCTGACCAAACAGGAAAGGAAGTATGCTACAACAAAAAAAAGAACTATTGAGTATGGTTACCTTCACAAAACACTTTAAACATTACCTGTTGGGTAAAGAGTTTGTGTTAAGGACAGATCATGGTTCCCTGAGATGGTTGCATAATTTCCAGGGCTTGGAGGGACAGCTGGCAAGGTGGCTAGAGCAGCTGGCCAACTTTCAGTATAAAATCGTGCACCGCCCTGGCAGAGTCCATTCTAATGCTGATGCACTCTCAAGGCTTCCAGCATTTCTGTCAAATGAACTTGCCCCTCTGGAGCAAAGAGACAAGGTGTCATCTCCAGTAACCCACCCCATATGTGCGGTACTACCTAGTGGGCCCCAGGACCAATGTGACACAGGAGATGTGGATGAGCTGATGGAGGCTCAAAGAGAGGATGCTGAGCTTACACAAATCATCTCTTTGATGGAAAGAGGGGTAGATGCGCAGCACAGGGAACCTCCAGATGAGCTGAAAAGTTTTGCACCAGTGTGGGGCCAGTTGCGGATGCAGGGCGGAAGGCTGGTCAGAATACCACCTGCTGGCTCAGATGCAGCTGAGCAAGTGCAGGTGGTGCTCCCCAGTTCTCTGATCCCAAAAGTGTTGAAACAGCTACATAACTCTGTGACTGCAGGTCATCTGGGTATACAGAAGATGCAGGCTAAGGTCAAAGATCGCTTTTATTGGCCAGGGTGGTTCGAGGCTGTGAGACGCTGGTGTCGAGAGTGTGTGGACTGTGGGTCCCGGAAATCTGTGGGGCCACAGCCTCGTGCCCCCCTTCAGTTAACACCAGCTTCGAGGCCCTTTGAGCGGGTGGCGGTGGATGTCCTGGGGCCTTTACCAGAAACGACAAGCAAAAATAAGTATATCTTGGTTATTGGGGATTATTTTTCTAAATGGACGGAGGCATTCCCTATCCCCAATCAGGAAGCACAGACTGTAGCCAAGGTTTTGGTAGAGGGTTGGGTTTGCCGGCTGGGGGCCCCCCGTACTGTTCATACGGACCAAGGGAGAAATTTTGAGTCGAAACTGTTCAAGGAAATGTGTCAGCTGCTGAACATCCAAAAGACTCGTACATCACCATATCACCCACAGTCAGATGGAATGGTTGAAAGGTTTAACCGCACCCTTCTTTCTATGTTATCACTGTTTGTGGAGGACAACCAAACAAACTGGGATGCTCTTCTGCCTTATGTAATGCTGGCTTATAGAAGTAGCATCCATTCCAGTACTGGGTTCACGCCCTTCAAAGTGGTGTTTGGTCAGGAGATGGTGCTTCCGGTGGATGTCATGTGGGATGTGGGGGAAAGGCAGAGGTTTTCAGCAGTGACAGATTATGTGTCTCGATTGAAGGACACATTGTCGACAGTCATGGGGGCAGTGAGGAGGCACCAGACTAAAGCATCTGGGAGGCAAAAAGAAATATTTGATGCCAGGGCTCAGTGTCAATATTACTCTGAGGGTGAGCTTGTCTGGGTCCGCTCTAAGGCTCGGCGTAGGGGTGTCTGTCCCAAGTTGCAGAGGAGATTTAGAGGCCCCTATCGGGTGGTGGAGCGACTAACTGATGTCTTGTATCGGCTGGAGTCAGTGGAGGGGGGAGCGGAGATGATTGTGCATTTCAACCGACTTAAGACATGTTTTTCCCCTATACCAGAGCCAGCTGTCACATCTGGAGAGGACCAGAGGGATCCACCAGAACCAGTGGCCATACCAACAGCACCTGGGGCGCAGAGGCAGGCTCAGCAGAGCCTGCAACCGGATACAAGTGGCAGCACAAGTTGGGCCCCGTGGCGTGCTGTGGAGCCGGGTGTTGTGTCGGGGGAGGAGTCGAGAGATCCACCAGTGCTGACGGCTGAACCGACGGGAATCGGGACACATGGGAGTGATCAGCAGATTCAGCCGCCAGATTCAGGCAGTGGTACGGGCCTACACAGTACATTGGAGTCAGCCACCTCATCTGGAGAAGATCAGAGGGATCCACCAGGATGTATACGTCCACAGCAGCGTCAAGCTGCGGAGGAGGTGCAAGGACAGGCTTCTGAGGGCGTGTCTAGGAGCCAGGAGCCTTTGGTTGCAGCATCCAAGCGGGGGCCTGTTTTGATGCAGAGTGAGGAGGGGGAAGGATGTGAACTGGAGCAGTGGCGTCTCCAGGTACCACGTCCGCAGCGGCAGAGGCGGCCACCACAGTGGTCCAAGGATTTTGAGATGTCCTGACTCGAGGACGAGTCAACTGTAAGGGGGGAGAAGTGTAGTGAGAAATGGTGGAAGTGTTGGTGAGAGTGAGGAGGGAGCAGATCAGGTAATCACCAGATTACCTGAGTGGCAGCACCTGGGAGGTGAGGGAGCAGCAGAGGTTACTAAGGGTGCTCAGTCAGTGTGTTCAGTGTTGCGGAGAGTGGAGCTTGGTTACTGTTACAGGGCTGTAGCCCAGCCAAGCAAATTGTTAGTGCTCGGTGGGTACTGGGGGGAGGTTGCCGATCGCAGCTGTTTAGGGCTGCCGGCGGCGAAGATAGCCAGGGGGCAGTAGGGCCAGGCTGGCGAGTAGGCAGGGAAAATAAGAGTGAGAGGGAACGCATAGGAGCACGCCTTTCCACTCTTCAGCCAAGCAAGAGGGTCTCCTGCTGTCTGTGGAGATACCTCACCACGCGGGACTCAGTAGGCCCCTGCACGCCTAATCCGGTTGGGCCAGCCCGCACCAAAGCTTAGACCCCAGGGGAGGGTCTCAATCGCCTGGAGAGCTAAGTGGCTTTTTAGTTATCAGTAAATGTGTGCATGTACGTGTGTGTGGGTGTGTGAGGGATTTTATAGATTTTAATTGCAGTCAGTGGGGAAATCTAGTTGGAGTAAAAGTAAGAGTTCAGATTGTAAGATGGTTACTCTCTGCTGGCCTTACAGTGATATGCGGGGTGGGATTTAGTGTGGCTCCGTTTGCTGTGGATTTGTTTAGGAGCCTCGATTGCAGTGTTGTGTGCAGTGCCTTTGGTTGGTGTGTGGCTGGTTTTGCCTGGTGGCTCTTCCCATCACATGGTATTCATTGGGGTCGCCAGTGGCGGGGACTGTTCTTATTTAAGCTGACCTTAACTGGCTCCTTTACAGGTTCAATACTGGCTGCCTTATGCATTGTAATTAATAAAGCTGATTATTCATAACGATACCCTCTGCTTCCCCTCATCTGTGCCTGAAGAAACCCTACCAATAACAAATACTACAATATGTAGCGATCATTTCAGCCATGAGGACTTCGTCAAAACCTACAAGCAAAAAGAGTCCAGGATGCTGAGAATAAATGCAGTGCCGTCCGTCTTTCAAGACCTACCAGCAGCTACAGAGGGGCAGGTAATGATACTTGTATAGCTAAAAGCTAGCCCTTTCTGCCGGCTGATAGTTGAGTGGTCCACATTTTCTATTTATTTTTTGAGAGTGACAGTGCTGGCTAAAGGCCCTTTCAGATGGAACGCGTTTGTCGCGGCGCGCACCGCGGGGTAGGGCTCAGTCGGCGGCAGAGCACAGCGGCAGCAAACACGTCAAGCACATGTTGCTAAGCGACAGACCAGAAAGTGTTTTCTCCCCAGCACGCTTCGTTGTGAGATATGTACCCCCCCCCCTATCGTTGCAGCAAAGAGCTTTTCTACAGAGGAGGAGAAAATCAGCAGCAGATAAAAGGGTGGGGGTCCACCTGATCCTGATAACAAGGCAGAACTTGGGGGGGTTCAGGCTCGTCCGGGAGCTGCATCCTATCACACAGACCGCTTCCAGCTTTACTTCAGGCTGAACAAGGACCACTTTTTTCCCTGAACTGGCCTCTCCTATTGGACGCGCTAGGATGTCGTCACAGCGCGCTGCGCCCGAATGAAAAATTTTCAATTCGAGCGCAGCGGCGTGAGCGCCACCGCGGCGGCATGCGCCCACCTTGCTCGCCGCGGTGGCGCATGCCGGAACGCGCTGCCGCGGCGGTACCACATACACAATGAATGGGTTTGCCGCCGTCCTCTTGCGCTTGCCGCGTTCTATCTGAAAAGGCCTTTACACTATAATCATACTGTCCGTATTTACCTGGCTGGGCTAAGCGCCAACATTAGGTGATTGCTTGCTGACAGAAAAATCAAATACGTTTGGAAACAAACTAGTGTGCTTTCATGTACTGGTAACGTGCTGTGTGGTAAGTACGGAGGAATTAGTTGTGTTAAGGCGTGTGTTTTATTGTACATAGATTGTTTTATTTATTTACACACACATACGTGTGTGTGTGTGTGTGTGTGTGCATGCGTATGTAAAGCACTTTGTGTTGCTTTTTACATGAAAAGTACTTTATAAAAACTCACATGCTCATGCCAAACCCCCCAGAACACAAGTTTATTATAGAATTATTTGTATTGGCAGTAGAGAATGATATACAGTAATATACTGTAAGGCCTACAGATGGCCGTCATGGATGCATCTGTCAATTAACTTTAAGATGGTGATTTATAAATTGGTTAATTAGTATCAAACCTCATAGACTTGACTACCTGATGTGTACAGCACCTTGTTTACAACTGTAGTTTTACAGGTTTATAAATAAGTTAGCTTGTATGTATGATGTCTTCATGTCGTGTGCTTCAATACAATGATTATATCTTTATGTTGTCTGAACAGGAATTACAGACATTGTCCACTACAACACAGCAGTCCACCCCTAAAATGGACTCCCCTAGAAAAGTGTCATCCCAAGGTTCTCCTGTTCCACTGAAGTTACTCATCAGTACCCCAGTACAGTCAGCCTCACTACCACGGAAAAATGATTCTTCATCTGGGTTTTAGTTTGCCTACCGTCCCCTCACACATACACTGGAGTGAAATGAGGTAATTGTGTGATGTATAGATTTGCATTGATTTATTACTATCCTAATGTTTGTAATATTTTGTAAAGAGAGCAAATGCTGCTGCTACCAGCACAAATAAGAGATCGACCTGAAAATAAATGGTTGTAAAGTGTTACTTCTGAACATAGAACATAAAACATAAAAATTAAACAATTTTTATTAAACTGATAAAGAGCTACATGTTTAAGAACCATACAGTGTCAACAAATTCAAGTTCACAGTTACATTTAACATGGCCTCTGCTCTTAGGCTCACTGGCAGTGGACATCGGTTGTTTAATATATTATTGCTAGATTTGCTTGCATATTTATTTGTTTTATGTTTTTCATACAGGATGAGAACATAGTAGCTGAAGATGACAACCCACTGGATCAGAGTATGAGCTCAGATGAAGCTCCATTAAGTCAGGGACTTAACAGCAACTTTGTTCCACCAAGCAGCATCTCAGACATTTCAAGCAGCCCCTCCACAGACTTGCCCTCTACGGCAGAAACCAAGAGCTGGTCAGAAAAAAAAAGGGCTAGTCAACGAGTCCATGCTAATGCAGCTCTTTCCAACATGTCACCAGTGTGGAATCGTCATTGAAGAGGAAGACAAGAAGGTGTCGACTGCTGGGACTCGTATACAGATCAAATGGAGCTATTTGAGGGGACTCGGGAGAATGGGAGTCATGTCCTCTGCTGCGTGGAATGCCAGAACATAACCTGTTGGCTGCCTCATCTATCCTGTTCACAGGTTCAGCTTACACTGAAATCTTTGATTGGGCTGAACGACTGAATCTTCAAACTCCAACAAAGACAACATTTTACTCCTTGCAATCCACCTACCTCATACCAGTGATTGAGTATGCGTACCGTGACCACCAAAAAGATATAATGGCAAAACTACAACTACAGACAGTTGATGGAGGGATTTCAGTTTGCGGTGATGGGCGTTCAGATTCCCCTGGATTTAGTGCAAACTACACTACATACAGTTTTATGAGTGATGAATCAAAGGAAATCATCATGGTGGATTTAGTTCAGGTAATACATCAATGTGTAATAATTATACTCTCATTGTAGTTTTGTGTGTTGAGAGGAGAAGCAGAATTAAATACCTCTTCATACTGTACACTAATTGTCATAACAAAGGTTACGGAGGCGACCGGCTCATCAGCCATGGAAACATTGGAGTTTCGAACGGCCCTGGACCGTTTGCTTCAGGCAGGAGTTCAAGTGGGTGTTGTTGCTACCGACAGGTGCCCTTCCATCAGGAAGCTTATGAGAGAGCTACTCTAACATCCAGCATCAATTTGATCCATGGGATGTTGTGAAAGGTAAGCTTTTTACTACATGCAGTCAGATTCTGTTAAAAAGTCATTCAATTTCTGCATACAACTAAACTACATCTTGCTGGCCAACTTCAGGTGTCATTGCATCTCGAAAAGGGGGGCACCGGGCCAAACAGAAGTTAAATCTAGCACACCAGCAGCCTGTTAATGTAGAAGTGACTTTTGTGTAGAAAGTTCAGTGCTGCTGCCGCCCTGACTGCTGCTACTGATGGGATATTTTTAATAAAATATAATCTTGAACACCGTGTGGTGTTCAAGATCTCTACATTAGAATATGACGTCACACAGCAGTTGAGTTGTCAGTCTGGTGCCGAGAAATGCGCACCCCCCCCCCCCCGGTCCACAATGCCACCATGTGAGAGGAGGTGGGACTGAAATGGTGTTTCCAACATGAGTTTATTTCATCAGTAGTCAACTTGTATACAGTAGTGGCAGATATGCAGTTCTCGGCACCACAAATCGCACAGATACATCTATAGCAGTTCAGCACATTAGAGTCTGTTTTTATTGTGATACACCATTCAAAGTCAACCACATTATGTTCTTATCTTTACTGTAGCATCTTGGTCACTAAAGGTAGAGCTACAGTATAGGGTTTGGCCGATATTTTCTCCTCAGCTGATGCAGCCTGCTTATCTATCTATCTATCTATCTATCTATCTATCTATCTATCTATCTATCTATCTATCTATCTATCTATCTATCTATCTATCTATATCTCCTCTCTATCTTTATATAATCTCTCTCTCACTATAACTATCTCTATATCTATCTCTCTTTATCTCTATATCTATCTATATCTCTATATCTATCTCTTTATATCTATATCTCTATATCTATCTATCTCCATATCTATCTCTATATCTTATCTATCTCTTTATATCTATATCTATCTATATATATATATATATATATATATATATATATATATATATATGTATATATATATACCTCTCTTCTATATATCTATCTCTCTATATCTATCTATCTATCTATATATCTATCTCTATATCTATCCTCTATATCTCTATTTCTCTATATCTATCTCTCTATATCTTTCTATATCTATCTATCTATGTCTATCTCTCTAGCTCTATATCTCTATATATCTATATCTCTATATCTCTTATCTATCTCTCTATATCTCTATCTCTCTGTCTATCTCTCTAGCTCTATATTTATCTCTATATATCTCTATCTATATATGTTTCTCTTTATATCTCTATATCTATCTTTCTGTCTCTACATCTCTATATCTATCTCTATCTATCTTTCTATCTCTCTATATCTTTCTCTATATCTCTATATCTATCTCTCTATATCCCTATATATTTATTCTCTCTTATCTATATATCTATTTCTCTATATCTTTCTCTATCTCTATATCTATCTCTCTATATATCTATATGTCTATGTCTCTAGCTCTATATCTATCTGTCTATCTATCTATCTATCTATCTATCTATCTATCTATCTGTCTATCTATCTATCTATCTATCTATCTATCTATCTATCTATCTATCTATCTATCTATCTATCTATCTATCTATCGTAAAATACAGTAAACAGGTTACTGTACCTAAATACAGATTTCTTATTTTCTGTTCGCAGTGCGCTGCCTTCACCGCAGCGCTAAGTCCAAGACTCATGATCCATAAGCTGATGGATAAGGGAAATGATTTGGAACACATTTTAGCTTTTGCCCTCCTAAAATTAATTTTATTTGATTGTGTAGTAAAGTCACACGGCGCTTTTCACTCAATATGATGAAGGACACGATGCAGCGTCTCCAGCAACTGCTGCCTGTATTGATGCCTGTCTGTAAATTATGCCGAGGGACGCGTATCGGCCAACGCACCTAATGTATCGGCCGATGCCCATAACAGCCAAAAACGCAAATATCGGCCTAAAATGTATGCTGGCCAATGTATCTGTCAATGCCTACTATAGTGTCTCTGACGGACAAACAGCACATTAGATTTTGCCTGGTTTATGATGCAATAGTGCCATCTACTGGCATACTCTTGTTACTACCTTATGGTTATATGTAGCTGATCTACAATGACAGTATAATTATTGATATATTACTTGAACTAAATACGAGAAATTTCTGGGACAATACGGGAAGTCAGCAGGAAAGAGGGTTAAAATATGGTAGTTTCCAAAATGGGAGAATTGACAGCTATGGTATTCTATATTTTATTTTGTAGCAAAATGCAGGATGAAAATGATATTTTTAGCAATAATTTTTACTGTTTTTACTTTTAGGACTAAAGAAGAAGTTGACTGCAGCTGCAAACAAAAAAAACATGATGATGAAAGCATATCCAGCTCCTCGTAAGTTCACACAAAAATGATGTTGCGCATCTTGTGTGGATGTGGAGAAAACAGAAGTTGTGAGAACCTTCTTGTTTGTTGTATGTTTTGTCCTCACCCTACGGTGAATCTGAATGCAGCACTACCTCTTGAGAGATGGGAAACATTATTCAAAAAGTTTGTTCATTTGGCTATGGTGCAACGTCAGGAAGACCACCCCTGCCCCCAGCCAAGCCGAATCACCAATCAGACCGAGTCTTTCAGACTGTGCTTTGTGAATGTGCCCTAAGTTAAACCAGAGTTTCTGCTTAGACTCAGAGTTTGTTGAACACTCCTCTGCACTGCATAGGTTTGATGACAGCTATGTTTAACTGTAGGTTATGTTAAGTTTTCCAGAAATGCTTCATATCTTCTATGTGTTGTTTATATGTTGCTTCTGGGATGTTAAAGACAGATCTAGTTGTTTTCACAGATGAGGTGCAGGTTCAGGGAGAACAGCTGGCAGGGAGCAACAGACAGCCTCTCACACAGGGACAGCAGCAGTCTTCTCTTGGCAACAGGGAGCAGACGAGGATGAGACGGCATCCGATCGCTCAGGGACAGCAAAGGACCCCTATTGGTTCTCCTCGCACACCAACAGGAAACAGTGGAGCACAATATGGCCAGGTTTGGATGTGTTGTACACAAAGTGTGTTTCCGTGATAAGCGTGATGGAACATCACAAATATTTTGGGCTGGATTGTCATTGTACCAACTAGGTCCCCTGGAACTGGAACCAGAGTTTATTTTGAACTAATGTATGACAGCCTTTTCAATACATTTTTGTCTTCCAAGTTCTCTTTCAACCTTTAGTGCTTTTCCTGGTCTATTTAAATCGGGAAAAGGCTGCACTCCGTATCCCAAAAGGAGGACTACCGGTGTCAGGTCAACCCCTATCCCGTTTTTTCTGCTCGGTAAATGTACTGACCGAACTCCAAAGTCTTCAGATGAGATGGCCCTTCCCCAGGCTGGACTTGGCCGGAGGACTGTCAGTATTCCTGAACATGCTGACCATTCCAAGGTAAAACAGGAGACAACAAGGAGTGGGATGGAGATTTGGCAACAAATGTATCTGAAAAGAGGTGGTGCTGATGAAGGGTTATATTCTAACTCTAACCCCCCCCCGCCCCTGTACCCTTTAGATATCATCAATACTCATGGATACATACCCAAAAATGGCCCCACTGGAAGGTGCCTGGATGCTGTATAAAGCTGCTGGTTAGATCAAATCTCTCTTATTCCAACAACTTCTATGTTATTATGTATTATTGGTTGAATAAACGAATCTCAATTTAATACTGCTGGTAGTACAAACTATTTTATATTCATCAATAACCAAAACTTTATTCTTAATAAAATTGCACATACTATCATATAGGTGGATCAGGACGGCGGAAATTAAGTGTTCTGGCACCAGAGGCAGAAGGTTACACTGGAGCCTACATTTCCAAAGCTTTTGGTGGAAAAGGCTGCCTGTATATTGTTCCCATCCAAGATACTTTGGACATCTCGCCCTTGCCATATCCAAGGATTTTGAAATAATGCCAAAAGCTAGATGTACCACTTGTCATCTAAGCATGCCAGTTCAGTTACTGGCTTTACATGCTGAGGAATGTGAGCCAGGTGGCTCTTCAGACTCCAGATCTTTTGAACCGGTAATGTCAACTCGTATGTTAATCCAATCATTTTCAATACGAGGTCAGACTGTAACTACACTATTTGTCATTAATGTATGCTTCGATCATCTTTAAGTTTAAGACTTTGGAACCTGATGTGGTGATAGATGTGGAGTCTCCAGACTTGAACAGTCCTGTGAATGTAAGATCAGTCACGTGTAGATACGTTGAAAACTATTCAATGTAAATGAGATTAACATTCATTCTTCATTTTATTATAGACATCCCCAGATGTGCTCCCATCTACAGCTGTCTTTCAGAAGATGGATGTGAAGGTAAAATGATGCATTGCTGGTCAGTTGCAGTACAGCAGATGAGTTGGCATCTGACAAATTTCAATTTTATTTTTTTCTTAATAGGTGGCCTGTCCTTTGTGCTCAGAGTTGTTTCCTGATTATTCTGTTGAAGTACATACCAGCACCTGTGGAGAAAGGTTTTCTTCTATTATGCGCATCCTACACATTCTTCATTCACTGGACTTTTAGCTCCTGAGGCATTTAAGATTATTGTAACTTTTACCAAGATTTCACTGAAGAAGGCCCCTCACCATTAGGGCTGGGACAATCCCCAATAAAAATCGTATATCGGCAATTGGAAGGTTGCCAGGCAATTTTCTGTTTATCAAGACAATTTTGAAAGACAAAAAAAAAGCAGCGCTCTACTGTGCATTTAGAGATGTTTCTGGAGGAAATCCATGACTGTTAGAGAAGCCCCGTTTACAAACAGACCTACAATCCACGTTCTCTCTCCTCAGTGCAGCTACACTGTCACAGTCCTGTGACAGCGACAGGTCGCATCTCTTTGATTTGAACTGACGCAGCCCGTTTGCTTCAGGGTCGTTCAGCAGAGTAGACCGATTTCAAATAAATATTGTTTTAATGTGTAACTACTGAAATGTTCACACGAGGGCTTCATAAAGAGATTTCATGAACACATCATCCAGCAAAGCTGATTTTAAGGTTGTTAGTGCAGTCTAGCCTGGATGGAGGTTAAAATATTAAAGTATTATACAATTATATAGTATTATACATATATTATTATATTAGTAATATATACATATACAATACATGTAATAAGTATAAAAGTACTTATTACAAAGCCACGTCACAGGAGTTTCAGCTCACACATGCAATCAAATTCGGACTATTCACGCATGATGACTGGTAGCAATCAACATAAGACCCCGCCCCCCCCTTGCCAATTTAATTGTGTATTGGCAATCTTGAGCAATGACAATCTACAATTTGAAATTTAGAGGCACTCGCACAGCCCTACTCACCATCACTTTTTTTTCTTCCAGTACTGAACAAGAGATGGACACCGTTGAATTGGATAACAGGCATGCAGGAGAAGAACTTGGAGGACAAGATAAGTAGTGTAACAGGTGCCTTTAAACTTGGCCTTCTAGAAATCTGCATTATACAGATCTGGGCATGAAAACGTTTCCCTTTCAGCTGGACTGCCAGCCACTTACCAGTGACTTGTCTGCTAATTCAATCGCACAGAGAAACACCTGTGTGCCCAGGGAAAATGATTTCAGAGCATAAATGAACGCCCAGAACAAGGATGTTTCTACACGCCAAGTTTGGACACCATACGTGATGGCGTATTTGCAGGACAAGCCGTTCAGCCTGTGATAGTGCAGTAATGGTGCACTATTAGTGCACCACTTCTGGCAGAAAAAGGAGGAACTTTTTCATGCCCCGATCTGTACCTAAAGAAAAATCACTGAAGTGTATGGATGGATGTCATCTGTTCACATGTAATCTAAATTGTAAAACTGTTTCAGGGCTTTACATGATGTTTGCTGTTCATTCCACAACAGCAAACCCTTTTTTCCCCACCTCCTTGATATGAATCCACATTTTCTTTCAATCATAAAAATGATGTCAGGTTTTGAAGCCCACTTATGTCAGGGCGGAAGTGCTGGGAAAACCCCATTTACTCAATCACAAAGTACCATAAAGAGAATTTCAAGTAAGTAGAATTGTATTTCATAATGTCACAGTTGTTTGTTAAATTAACAAAATATAACATACAATGTATTTTACTCCCACAGAACGGCTGGAGAGATCATTGCTGTGTGCATAACACAAGGTGGTCCTCCTCCAACCTTTTTCCGTGAGTGGTGCTTTACCTGGTGCTTTTAAAGATGACGTGACAGATCCAGAGCTCAGACAGCGGATAGAAGAGGTTTCTTCTTTATTTTTTTTATGCAGTTTGGTTTACAGCCACCCAAGTAGTATAAATATTTATAAATTGTAGAAGTGTCAACTTTCCGATGACCTCATTAATGATGTTTTTGCTTCTGCTAAGGTTGAGATGGCTGAACCTGAAGCTCTAAACAAACTAACCCCCTCCGTCCACTGCCCCCCCCGCTCCGGTCCGCACGACGCAGCAAATCCGTTGCTATTTTAATCAATGAGCAGCAGTCCACTTCTCCGCCAGCGCTCCGCTCCGACACGTCCGCTCGGGTCCGTCGGCCTCCGCCAAAAATACGGATCAACTCTATTTTATGGTCCGCTCCGCTCCGTTTGGAGGAAGTTGCAAACATGAAACATCCGGTTTATAAAGTTTTGTTTTACATCCACCACAGAGGAAATTGATTGCTGTGTATAAAACTTATTGGGCATATTGTAGCATCTCAATAAAAACTTTATTATGAAATAATATTGCGTCTTGTGTGACTTGAGAATGGGCAAATTGGGCAATGTGTGTAGTTCAATGTGCCGTATACATACTCCCTACAAAGTAGGTCGCCGCACGTCAGATCCTGTCAAAACTACAAAAACTGTCACTTGTAAACACTCATTTTGGAAGTTGAAGGCCAAAAGATTTTGCTTCTCGCGCATGCTCCTTTGCCTGCTTTGTGACTGAACGGAGAGGGTGCTGGCGGAGTGAGGCGGAGTATGTGTGCGAGGGTTTTTGCAGCCCGCCGGAGAAGACGGACTCGAGCGCAGCGCAGCGGATCGGAGTGGGGCGGAGCGGAAGCAGTGGACGGGAGGTGTAATGGATGGAATATTGACATGTGGATACAGTGGTCCTGTAACGCATGACAGGAAGGAAGAAATGATCAAGTGTGTTAATTTTCAAAGCATCTCTCTTTTAGTGACGTCCATTAATGATGCCTCCATCATCCATTTTTAAACTGTATTATCCTCTTTGAATAGGGCCGTTGTCTTGCACTCATCTCTTCGTATCCTGCCGATGCTGCAGCAGATCTCCTCAGGCATGAAACTGTATGGCTTGAATGAGATGATTGCACAGCAGCCACACACATTCCGATCACTGTTTGTTCCTGGGCTTTTGGAAAAGGTCAGTATTTTGTCAAACCAGATAGTCTTTATTAAATTTAAAAGTTGAAACTCCCTAATTTTGTCACTAAAACATCAAAGAGAATCAAAGATTGTGAACTTCTTTCAAGATTTCATCTAGAAGATTAAAGATGAAGGTAATATATTTCACTGCAAATTTAGAACTGTATTTTTGCTTTTTGACTAAGTTTTCCTTTCTTTCTGACTAGGATGCAGATTTATTTTCTGTGTTCTTTTCTAATGGACAACCTTTGTATTACTCTTAAGTATGCTGTGCTATTTTATTCTCAGACAAAACTTTGAAAGTTGTTGACCAGTAAAAGTTATGTCCTGGGAATTTAAATATTAAACAGTAATGCATGATTTAGTCTTGGTGAGAATATTCAGATACCAAATATGAGTGAGCAAAACTTTCCTTGGATGAAGCTAATATGTATCTCTATGTATTATTTTTAATTGCCAACTATTTTCAGAGGAGGAAAACTGCTTTATGATTGAGAGCACGAAGACCATGCAGACAGAGTGTGAGCTTGAAGATGAACATGGGAGAGAGACTGAGAAACCTTAGATCACTGTTGGCTACTTTCTTCAATGGCTTACTGGACAAGCACATGTTCCCATCACCTCCACAGAGCGTGAAAGATTCAAGATACAAATGGAATTTGACCGTGATTGTGGAGTGCGCTATGGTACACACACCATATGCTTCCCTGTAGTCAATGCATGCTGCAACTCTATAACATTTCCAACACAGCACCTCAGCTCATATCCAGAGTTTGTGAACGTCATCACACAGGCCATCAGTAACAGTAGGGAGTTTGGTCGTGTTCAGGTTAACTTTTTTTATATTTTTCTTTTAACTTGTGTTAACACTTGATGTTCAGTATTATAATTGTAAACTTCCAACCTCCCATGCAGATCAATTCATTGCATACAATGTATTAAAAGTATTCTTTTCATAGTGGTTGCTTGTACAAACTTGGTGTCATTTACATAACTTTTAAATGGATTACATGTTAAATTAAAAGAATTTGCGATGAAGTATTTGTTTATACAAAGCATCAAGTCTCAGTCAGTTTTTATTTCTTCAGACTATTTGTTTACTTTACTGCTTAAAGGTTCATTCTAATTTAAGGTAAAATATAGAAATTTCAGACACTGTAAGGAATGAAGTCATGAATTTTGATATTATTTTTGGTTCCAGCTGCAACGGGACTTGTAGACCATGGACTTAATGGTAGAAGAGGATTGCATACACATTCTCAACACCTAAAGTTGAATTAGACCAAGCTCATCTCTTGAGTCAGATTTATCCAAATTATATTTGCTAAATGCCACAGTTAGAGAAAAATTAATTAGATTTATTGTCTTAAGTCAAAAGACAAAGATGAATCTATGGTTGGCCAAGAGAACCCATGATTTTCAACATTTAATTGAATGTTAAAAAAAGCTCAGGCAAAAGTAAGAGCAAAGAACATTTGAGAGATTTCATTGATACAATAGGGGATTATCACGCTTCCGTGTTCCGAACTTCCGGTTTGAAACACTTAGAGGGCCCACTTCCGGCCCAGTTCAATGTCCCTGCTTTACTTCGCAGATAACGTGAATAAACGCCAACCCTACTGAAATTTTCACGGATTCCAGACTGAAGTGATACTAAGGAAGAAGTGGATCAAAGCGATCGATTCGCCGCGGTGAAGGACCGAACTTTATAATAAAACACACGTTTGTTTGTCGCCGGTGGGGCACAACACCGGCACTTCACAGCATGCTAGCATTAGCCAGCTAGCGTTTACTGACGTGCTTAACATTGTGCGTCTTAAAACACACAAACATCTGAAAATCGGGTCTGTACCCCCCGTTTCCAGTGGAACAACTGGGGACTGCCAAGAAAGGAGACGCTTTCAGATGCTTGTGTGTTTTCAGCCGCACAAAGTTAGGCACGTTATCGAGCTGGCTAATGAAAAGGGGGAAGGAAAAGAGGGAGGAAGGGAGGAAAAAAAAAAAAAAAAAGGGGGGGAAAGGAAAAAAAAAGAAAGGAAGAAAAGAAAAAGAAAGGAAAGAAAAAAGAAGAAAGAAAAAAAAAGTGAAAAAAAAAAAAAAAAAAAAAAAAAAAAAAAAAAAAAAGAAAAGAACCGAAAAAAAAAGGAAAAAAAAAAAAAAAAAAAAAAAAAAAAAAAAAAAACAAAGAAAAAAAAAAAAAAAAAAAAAAAAAAAAAGGAAGGAGGGGAAAGAGGAGGGCCCTACACTTTGTCTCAGTTTCGGAATTACAAGTTTACGAGCGGCTGGGTCCAAGATGTGGAAGCCTGCAAACCGATGGGCTCAGACAACATGGTCATTGGTAAGCATCTGAGTCACTCGGCTAAGTGCTTTTCCAGGGTCCCATTCATTCTGTGTTTGAATGAGGCTTCCTTGTAGCCTGTTAGCATGCTGACCGCACTATAAACAGAGGCTATATTACAAAATAAAAGGAGCTTTACAGGCAATTTCTATGAAAAATGGGAGAAAAATATGAAGGTAATCGTCCAATTATGACACATATTTGCACTTAACGGAATGAAAATGCCTAGAGCACACGAGGAAGGATGGGATGTTGGTAAAATGTATGTCTGTGCGTCTTGCAGCTGCTATCCATGCCATCCGCCTCCTCCGGGTTACTTCTGACACAAGACTCCATGGATTTTGTTTTCATGTTGGAAACGAAAAAAAAAATAAAAATAAAAAACAGACGGCCCATTTTCATTGTTTTTTCCAGATCGATCATGTGCAGGAAAATTGAAACCTACAACACAGCAAAAGTTCAGGAGGCAATGCCATGCTGATATTCCTCCATTCCGACATGGACCCTCAATTGTCAAAATGGCAACACCCAAAAAATTTCTACTAAACGTCTCATCATTCTGGCATTTTTTCATCCTATGGTCGAAATGACATCCCACCATTCCAATAATTCCTTTAAAAACCTCCTCCGGCATTTAGATTTTTATGTTCTTTCACAGCAGACGGACTCCACAACCTCGCAAAGCAACTTCATGATCTGTTATCAAAATCTCCTGAAACGGGAAATATAATCTGCCTCCACGTATTAATGTAACTCCAGCTGGTCTGAAACATGTTAGATTCATATCTGAATCTCAGGATCTCTGACTGAAGCAGAAAAATCACCGTCAGTCACCGCAGCTGGAGCAGAGTCTCCACAAAGCCGCGCGTCTTTGCGCGCGCTGGCATCATAACGCAACATTAATAACTGCAGTTACAGATATCAATGACGGCGCTGCAGGTGACACCTGAAGACACTGAGTCATTCCAGCGAAAATGTGTGAATGATGTCCAGTCTCCATGCTGTACAGCAGGGGGGGGGGGGGCATCATTGTGCGCATTTATGGATGCCGCACAAAACCAGCATTTAACAGATTTTTTTTTTTTTTTAAATCTCCAGATGTTCATCCAGATTCAGCAAAATGGTTTGAAATGAAGCCGTATCATCCAGATAAACACTGAGCTCCATCAGACTGTTTAAAAATCTGATTTCAGAAACTAAAACTTTAATTTGGAAATTAATCAGAACACACAGTTAAAGAAATCACCAGAGCGTTTGCTCTCGGCATTATTTAAAAAAGCAATAGGAGAAGATTGCTCACAGTACTGTTATTATATCTAAATCTTTTAACTTTATATATTTACGATAAGTTATCTATTTGCCATCATTGTATCCGTCTGGTATCCTCTCCTTTGTTTATATGCAAGCGCACTGCAGTTTCATATTTGGAGGGGAAACTGGATTTCATTCCTTGGCATTTTACCAAACTGTGTTGTGGCAGCAAATATTTATTCATTTGCAGAAGCTAAACTCCTAATGAGGCTCTCTTCATCGTTTGCAGTTCAGCACCAGACAGCACTGAGTCAGAGACTCTTATTAACACACGTTTCCTAAAGCCTTGTCGGAATGGTGGGACGTTTGTGTGCCAGACTAGCGGGATTTCGGGATGGTGGAATGTTGAAATGACAGTATGTCGGAATGCCAGCATGTAAACAGCAAGTTCTACCCATGTTGCGTACGTAGGACGACTTCAAACAATGGCCTCCAAAAATGGAGAATCCTCACGTCGACCCCGCAGGGCTTACGCTGTGATGTCACGTTCCCAACCCCTATTGCTCGAAGACGCGGGCGTTTAAAGTGAGCAGGGAAAATAAGGTGGATAGTGGCTTTGCATAAATGCAGGTACCACAAAAAGTTCCAGATTGCTTATGTAAACTTGATCCAGGAAATCCTGCATGACAGCTGTTTATCTGGCCAGAAGATAAACGCTTTATTGTGGTAGATCGCCTTATTGAAATTACTTTTTAAAGTCACTTTCCAAATAAGCACCTTACTCTTTTTCATTAGTGTTTTGATCATGGTGCATCTAAATCTAGTTTTCGACTACTTATTAAAAAAAATTTGGAATGATAATTATTACATTGTTTGTTAATGAACATCAAGTGTGTGAAGGTCAAGGTGTGCCATTCTTTTAAGCCTATTTTTCCTCATATTTTTCTCCACAGCATATTCTGAGACATCAGATCCTGGAGCTCCTGTCAAAAATTGAGCTTGCAGTCATTTGAACCCCGCTTGACTGGGATTTCCCGGAATTTGTGTCGCCAAGAACTATACCTCTTGCAAGCCCTTTCGAGACATGTGGTTATACCACAAGACATAATCCAAGCCCTTCAGGAGTTATTTGGACTTGTCAGGCAACAGTTAGATTCACCAGCTCTAGATACAGCTGTGGGATCAATAGCTGGTCAGCAAGGACGCCCAAGGTTGGAAATTGATAGAGAAAAACTGTCCGAGATGCTGCAGACAAACCTCTCGGTGCCCTGTATAGCAAAAGTGCGGTCTTTAGGAGAATGAAGGACTTTGGTTTATCTGTTTCGGAACTCTGAAGTTCTATTAGTGATGAGGAGTTGGATAATGTGGTGACAATTACCGTATTGACCCGAATATAAAACGACCCCCTCTTTCCAGGACCAATTTTTAGGAAAAAAACAGACTGTTGAACCAAATTTACTATGTTTAAAGAAACATTTCATTGAAGTGCTTAGAAATTCATTGAAATAATGATTACAGAGTGTTTTAATTTTTGGCTAAATATGCATCACTAAGGCAGTCTGCATTACCAGGTAATATCTAGATGTAAACAGACCACATCTAGAATTTAAATACCAGTACCGGTAATTCACAAACCATAACAGTGAGCTCGTTTGTCAAGCAGTTTGACAAATAAAAAACAGAACAATATTGCATTGAAAGATTTGTGCAATTACCGTATGTAAACATTGAAAAGTAGAAAAAAACACTGTAATGACACATTTTAACTGAAATCTTGCAACACTCCAACTAGAATGCAATCAGAACTTTGCTCATGTAATGTCTCATCGAAAGTCTGCATGAGGCTTGTACTCACAGACGTCCTCTGCCTCGCTGTCCTCGCTGTCACTCCCCCTCTCAGCCTGCTGTCCCGTCTCCTCCCACAGAACATCATCCTCGCTACCATCCAATGCATTTGAGATGCAGCACTTTTTGAATCCTCTGATGATGCTCTCTGATGTTACTTCATCCCACGCCTGGAGGATCCATTCATAAAGTTGGCGTACAGCTGGTTTTGGATTTTTCCAGACGGTGTGAGCGCATGGTCACCTGCCAGGAGCCACTCGGTGTACTTCTTGCGCAGATTATCCTTAAACTGCTTGTTAACCACCACATCCAACACCTGTAGCTGGCGTTTTTTTTCTGGGACCATGTCATCATCATCTTTTTCAGTTGTCGGTGCTGGGGATGCCGACTTATCTTCATAAGACTCCACAACGTGCTTAGGATTAGAAGTAGGTCTTGTTCCAAGGATGGCATCTAGTTCGTCCTCCCCTTTCCTTTTCCTCCCGGAGCTCCCGCTCTGTGGAAGGACGTCTCTTACCTTGTGATATTGCTGCCGCATTTTTTTAAACTTTAATCCGACACTGTTCAGCTGTTCTTTGAAAGCCCAGCCCCCTATTTTCTCACTAAACTTTTTGAAAATGTCATTTTTGTGAGTGGATGTCAGCAGTTGGTTGATTTGGTCATCTGACCATATATCAAGGAGAACTTTCAGCTCTTCATCTGTCCACGTCTGTCCATGCTATCCCCTGCCATGTTATTTTGGTTTGGAGTGTGCGCTGCACCTCCTCCACCCTAGATACACTGGGTTTGCATTGCGTGTAGCGTCACCACGTACATTTGGTCCTGTGTTTGGTCCAGTTAGCTTCACACTGCATACGAACCGGACCAGGATTCGCTTGCAAGCGAACTGAGACCCACGTTTTTAGGCGGACCAGAGTTCAGATAAGCTTTCACACCCGCCCAAACGAAGCGAACTATCCGAGGAAATAAACTCTGGTCCGTTTAAAGTGGACCAAACAGCCCTGGTGTGAAAGCGACCTAACATGTTTCAGACCAGTTATATTAATACATGGAGGAAGATTATATTTCCCATTTCATTTTAGTAACAGATTATTAAGTTGGTTTGCGAGGTTGTGGAGTCCGTCTCCTGTAAAACACCTAAAAAATCTGAATGCCGGGGGAGGGGGAGGGTTTTAAAGAATTTTCAGAATGGTGGGATGTTTTTTAATTTTTTTAAATACCATCATTCCGACCTTAGAATGAAAAAAATTGTCAGAATGAGACGTTTGCTATTTCGACAATTGGGGACCCATGTTGGAGTGGAGGAATGTGGGAATGGCGATTGCCTCCCACACACACGTTCTTCCTCATCTCTCGTTCTCTGTCGGGCCTCCATTCTCGCATTTAACTACTGCTCACATCTTAATAGTGCGCCAAAAATAAGCTAAATTGTCGCAGATTAAATGATGTGTGGAACGCATGTGTAAGAAGATCCGATCTGCCTGCTTACACTGCAGTCGCATTGTCACAGATCTGATTGATATCCGATTTATTTCCACATATGAATGAGGCCTGTATCCGATCCCAACAGATCCGAATGCATGCGTCTTTTTCCTGTTTACACTGTCATAAAGCAAATCTGATCTGAGTCACATAAGAGCAAAAAAATCGGAATTGGGTCACATTTAACTGACAGTGTAAATGAGGCCAAAGAGTGGATGTGTTCAGACTTTTGACTGGTTATCTTTTTTTATGCCACAGTTATTAGAAACAACAAACTACTGTGTTATACAGTACTGTGTTTGAAGTTAGTAGGGCCACCTCACAGCAACAACAAACAAAACAAATCCAAACAAAAAAAACAACAAACAGTTTCAACCTTGGCAGGTACAATAAAGTGTGTGGTTTGCATGTTTTTTTCCAGGAATTCCTCCCATAATCCCAAAGTATGCATGTTAGGTTAGGCTGGTGGTGCAAAACTGACCCCAGAATTAACTGTCAATGTGACTGGTCGATTGCCTCATTTGTCTCTGTGTCGGCCAGTTATAGACTTGGAGACCAGGATGTAACCCACATTCTCCTGCTCCACACAACCCTGAATTAAACACGTGGCAATTACCCTTGTAATGAAGTATTTTCAGATTACCTTGAAGTAAATAACGTTTTATTACCAAGTGTGCTATGTTGATGCAAATCTGCTACATCATGAAAGTGTCAAAGAGTGATACACAACATTACAGCAAACAAACAGCAAACAGGAAAACAGGTATTCTGTTTGCTGGACTACTGCTGAGCTGATGGCCGGAGTGCGCATCGGCGCATCTGGGATTCTTGTCTATAAGACAGCCGATGGGAAACTATTGTGGAAGATGAACTTCTGAACTTTATTACTGTTAAAATGAGAACCTTGGCCCACGATGATATTGTTTTGTTAGTTTCAAACAACTTCTCCTCAGAGTGGATTGAGGAATCCAAACGACTGCTGTTTGACACGTGTAAAACTACTATATGCTGCGTTAAGCACAAAGGCGCACAGAAGGATGTTAATAACATCAAAGACTGTTTGAAGGTGCTTAATGAGTGTGGAGAGGACATTCCCAGGTTTGTGTCGCATTACCTGGATGAGCTTCCGCCAGTTGGGTTTGGCAACTTGGACCCCTCAGTCCTACTCAGCAGACTCGAACAGCTGAATCGGGAAGTTTTGAGTCTGAGAAAAGCTCTGGAGGCACAGGTATGTGTGAAGGAAAACTTGGGGGTGGTTACTGCGACTCTGGATCACAGAGTGACGGCTATGGAAAAGCTCCGCGGGCCTGTTCGGACACATGGGTCTGCTGGATCAGCGCCACAGAGAGAGTCTCAGGACCCGGCGGCACCGAATTGCCAGCCACAGGGAGAAGGCTCGGATCTTCAGCCGCAGTCCCCGGAATGGAGTACTGTTGTGAGGAAAGGGGTACGTCAGCCGCAGAAGCCTCTGAACGCTACCGGGCAGTCTAATGCTGACGTGGATCAGGCCCGTCTGAAACGGGTACAGCGGAGGAAAGAGGGAATAGTTGGCACTGGCGCTGTGAGCAATATTCCAGTCATCAAAACTAAGCTGGTGAGCGTGTTTGCCACTAGATTTTCCCCTAACCTTGATGCTGATACTCTCTGCGCCTACCTGGCTGGGAAACTGGGTAAACGGGTGAGGTGTCGAAAGATTGAGACAATCCGCAGCAGATTCAGTTCCTTCCACGTTACTGCTGAATGCAATGATGTAGCGGATATGTATGACCCACAACTTTGGCCGGCGGGGGCCTATGTCCGCCGTTACTCTGAGGCTCGCAGACCAAGAGCTGAGGCCCATGGATCAGGTGGAGCAGACCTGCAACAGCGCGGCGTGTCTGTCATTATACCTGGATCTGTACAGGAGTGTAGCAGCCAGCCTGGTGCACTAGATAAACCATCATAAATGACCCTAAATGTTGTGTCTTATAATGCTCGAGGACTGCGTGTTGGGCACAGTGAAGCTGATAAGTCATGCCGAGACTTGTGATATATTATGTGTTCAGGAGACCTTTTTACCTAAGCAGGATTTGGAAAAGTTGAACTCCCTCCATAAAGACTTCTATGGGGCCGGTGAATCTACCACTGACTTGAGCACTAAAATGGTTCACGGGAGAATAGCGGGCGGTGTTGCCTTGCTGTGGCATAAAAGGTATGATCAGATGGTCACTGTCATCAGACTGGGTTGTGACTGGGCTATAGGACTTGAGCTCAGATGTGATGATAAGACGTTCATTGTAATAAATATTTACACACCCTATGAGAGCTCCCAGAATGAAGATGAATATCTTAATAGATTAGCGGTTATCATGTCTTTTATTCGGGATAATGCTTGTACCCGCTTTTTTATTGTGGGGGATATAAATGCGAATATTTCTGATTGTAACTCTTTATTTGCTAAGCACTTAATGTACTTTTGTGCTGATAATGGGTTGGTGCTCTCTAGTAAATTACTTTTGCCTGAAAATAGTTATATTAGTGAGGCATGGCACACAAGTTCGTGGTTAGATCATTGCATCTGCACAATTGATGCACATGACTCTGTAAGGGCTATGAAGATAAATTATGAATTTGCCACTTCTGATCATGTGCTATTTTCAATATCCATAGATCTGGGCGAAATACCTAGTCTCTTGTTGGTGAGTAATGGTGTGCATGTGGAGAAGATAAATTGGCCTGACCTGACTAAGGCAGATCTTGACCTGTGTCCGGTCAGACACTCTACTAGGTAATATTGACTTACCAATAGACGCAGCAATATGCGCTGACGTTAACTGTAAGAACCCACAGCATGGTACTGAGTTGTGTTCGCTGTATGACAACATTGTGGAGTCCCTCCTTATCTCGAGTAGGCCACTGTATAAAACGAAGTGTTACAAAGCCAAGCCAGGCTGGAACGAGTATGTTGCGGAATTTCATGCCGAGGCTAGAAGGGCTTTTAAAGCTTGGGATGAATCAGGCAGACATAAGAATGGTCCTCTGTTTGGATATAAGAAACGGGCAAATGCAAATTTTATTAAATATGCCCTATATTTTATAAAGAGGAATGAAAATATAATGAGATCTAACTCTCTTGCTAGGAAGTTGCAAAATAATAGTCTTAATGACTTCTGGAAAGAAATTAGAAGAATGAACAATTGTAAAACATCTCTGCCAACAAATATTGAATCAGATAAAATCATGGAGCTATGGAGGAAACATTATTATGAGTTATTCAACTGTGTTAAAAGTAATCCCATGGTAGTGGGCCACATTGATAGGAACGAAGATGTGATTGTTTCTTCACAAGAGGTCTATGATATCATTATGATGTTGAGTGATAATAAGGCCCGGGGGGGGGAGAGGAAATATGGGGAGCATATAAAATTTACAAGGAGGAAACTCTCCTCTTGCTATTTTTTTTACTGGGTTTTTAGTACATGGTATTTTACCCACATCTATATTATCTGTGATGTTAGTGCCTATTATTAAAGATAAAGCTGGCAAAATCAATAGCAGGGATAACTATCGGCCTATAGCTCTGGCCAGTGTCTTACCAAAAGTCCTGGAAAGGACCATATTGAACAGGGTGGAGAAGTTTCTCTTGGTCTCTGACAACCAGTTTGGGTTAAGACCTAAACATGGCACTGATATGTGTATATATGTCTTAAAGGAGATTTTAGATTTGTATACTAAGAATTCTTCGACAATTTTTATGGGCTTTATTGATGCCTCGAAAGCATTTGAACGTGTGAACCATGAAAAGTTATTCCACAAGTTATCTAACAGAGGTGTCCCCAAATCTCTAGTGAGAATCCTGGTTTTTTGGTATGCTCACCAGACAATGCGTGTAAAATGGGGGAAGTCTGTATCACCTCCCTTCAGTGTTTGCAATGGAGTTAGGCAGGGTAGCATCCTGTCTCCTTTGCTTTTTAACATGTATATGGATGATTTATCTAAGGTTTTGAATGATTGTGGAACTGGTTGCAGGATTGGCAATGTTATCATTAACCACCTGATGTATGCAGATGATCTAGTGATCTCCTGCCCATACAGTGCTGGTCTTCAGCAGCTTCTAAAGGTTTGCTCACAATATGGCTCAATGGCACAATATGACTTTGATATTAAATACAATAGAAAGAAGAGTAACATCATGATTGTTAGGAGTAGGGAGGACTGTAAACTGTCATTCCCTGACTTCTCTTTGTCTGGAGCTGGCCTCAAAGAATGTAACAAGATCAAATATTTAGGGCATTATATAACTAATGACCTGTCTGATGACAGGGACATTTATAGACAGTGCTGTATGATGTACGCACAAGCATGTCATTTCCATCTGAACAGATGGCCTTTCTGGTCGAGTGCCTGAACTTCCACTGAAGCTGCACTGCCTCTGCTCTCTACAGAATAAGCAGATTCATTGATCACATAAGGCTTGATCCCAAATTCGGAATAATCGATCAGCGTACAGTTTTATTAAATACTTAACCCTGTAGTGTGCCGTAGCGTAGGGTGCCATCATTACTCGCTGTGCTCCGTCGCCTTTCAGACGACGTTATTAAGTGCAGTAAACGCCGAGCTGACTGGACAATATCCACCTGATCATCCTCCTATCGCAAGTGCACACAGAAAAAAAGAAAAATTAAACGAGTGTTATTTATCAAACCCGTGCAAGCATGATTTAAGAAGACTAATATTTCCGAGTTAATCGCAGTTGGTCGTGTGACGTTAGCTTATAGCGTAACGAGCTAGCAAAGTTTGTTTGACTAAACACCACAAATGTAAAAGCTACAAGTGGATGCGATCTACTAAACTGGGTTAATGAGAACTGCTTTTGGTATTGACTATCATTTTCCTAAAACAAAAACGACACATCAGGAGATGTAAAACGTTATATACTCACTGCAGAAGAGTTTGTTGCCATCCTCGGCTCCTGCCTGAGTCCGCTCAGACGCTCGCCAAAGGGTCAATGTCATGTGACCGAAGGAGCATGCTTTGATTGGCTGAATGCCGGTTTGATGTAATCTAGGATCAACTTGTTAGCCTAGAGGCCCAGATGTTAAAGTGAGCAGCGATTTTTAACCACCGAATTTGACCTGTTGAATTTAGGCATCTAAATTTTTCCGTTGAAATTTTTAACTTCAATTTTTTTTTCCTTTTTAATTTTTAACTTTGAATTTTTTCCTTTGTAATTTTTTAACTTCTAATTTTTTTCCTTTGAAATTTTTTGCCTTCAATTTTTTTCCCTTTGAAATTATTGACTGGTAATTTTTATCTTTGAATTTTTGCATTTGAAATTTTTTACTTTGACTGACGGAGGTATGGACAGAGCTAATGAACTGAACATGTTCTTCACTAGCTTCAGAGAGCCCACTCTCATCTGGACCAGTCAGGCAGCACTTTGAGGGTCATGTTCTTTGATTTTTCAAGTGCCTTTAATACTATTCAGCCTGCTTTGCTATGTCAGAAACTCCATAACTTCCAGGTGGATCCTCCACAACCACCTGGATTTACGACTACCTAACAAACAGACCACAGTTTGTGAGACTGAAAGGTTGTGTGTCTGAGATGGTGGTCAGCAGCACTGGAGCACCACAAGGAACTGTACTCCCACCATTCCTCTTTAAACTGTACACCTCAGACTTCCAGTACAACTCTGAGTCCTGTCATCTGCAGAAATACTCTGATGACTCTGCAGTTGTGGGGTGTATTAGTGATGGACAAGAAGCCGAGTACAAGGAACTGGTCAATCAGTTTGTGAAATGAGTAACAATCAGCTCATCTTAAATACCAGCAAGACTAAAGAGATGATTGTTGACTTCAGGAGGAGCAAGAATAAGCAGCATAGTCCTGTCTACATCCTGGAAGAGGAGGTGGAGGTGGTGGAGAACTACAAATACCTGGAGTTCAGCTGGACAACAGACTCGATTGGAAATGCAACACTGACTACATCTACAAGAAAGGTCAGAGCAGACTCTACTTCTTAAGGAAGCTGAGATCATTCAACGTCTGCACCAAGATGTTGCAGATCTTCTACAAGTCTGTGGTAGAAAGTGCAATTAGCTTTGCAGCATCTGCTGGGGAAGCAGCATCAGAATCAGAGACTTGAAGAAACTAAACAAGCTGATCAAGAAAGCTGGTTCTGTGCTGGGGAGAACTCTGGAGCCGCTGGAGATGATCGTTCAGAAAAGAATGCTGCACAAGCTGATGAAGATGATGGAGGACTTTTCCCATCCTCTCGGGGCGGAACATGTCCATGTTTGGTGATGAGCTCCTGCCTGTGGTGAAAAAAAATGCAATTTCAGATGTGGAAATATGGAAATATTCAATCTTTTAAGCTGTAGGTGAAATAATTCCTGAAGTTTGTCCTGTTACTTCCAAATTTGTTTTGATTCAAAGCATTTGAATAATGAACGTTATCAGTTTACTGATAAAAGTAGCTATATTTAATTTTTATCTAAAGTTCATTTACCCAGGTAAATCCCATTGAAATGCAGCGTCTTTAACAAGGAGACCTGTTTACCTGACAAACATGTTTTTATGGACATTTATGGACATTCTATGCTACAATAACAGTCACAGAGCGACAATTTAATCATTATTATAAATTTAGTTTAGAATGTAACAGTTATTTAACCTGTACTGGTGAAATTATACAGACACCTACATAAATTAGTTCAGTAATTCATTTATTTATTAATTAAATTTTCAAAGAACAGATGAAATAAACTTTATTCAGTTTAGGTGTGAAAATGACGTTTCTTTGCCAGGAACAGAGATGAAGCTGAGTTTGGAAGCAATGACATGAAATGATGGAGGAACATCACTGTCCCAGTTCTGCCTTTTTCCTGCACTAACCTGCACATCCAGCCCTTAAAGGGACCTGAGGCAAGATTAAGAAATGAGACGCTGCAGGTAACTGCAGCCGCCAGCCAAGCCATCACGGGAGCACAAACTGAAGCTATAAGGTTGTTTAACAGCTGATTAAGTCTTTTTCTTCGTAGTTCCACTTTTTTAGTGTCTTTCAGTTGATCTGGATCGTTTGCTGACGGCAGAAGAGTCCATAACTATCTTACAGTGTTTGAATCCACCGCGACGTCTCCTTCCTGGATCAAATCTGTCTGGGACACGGATGCAGCGTCAATGATGTCACATCCGCAGGACAGCGCGGGAATTTCACCACTGAATCGCAGCTCATAATCCAGCACACAGCCTGTTCAAGGCAACAGAAAGACGCGGGTGGGCTCTTTTTTGTTTGTTTTTTAAGCGCTTCATCACACATTGGTTTTAAAAGCTGGACATGCTTGCTCATTCTTTCACAGTTCCTGCCTCTAGTACCTTTAATTTGTACTTCTGCCAAGTGCATACTTCATACAGGGGTGTAGGGTGGGTAGGGACAGGGCCTAGGATTGTAGATTTAAAGATGGCTGCAGTCAGCACCATTGTTGAATTTATTAAACCTCTATATCAGATATTTTCTGTTCATCAGTTTCAAGTGTAAACAGCACAGAGTTATTTCATTTTACATTCTCACTGCGGCCTTTTTTTTCTTTAAAACGCAGCATGAATATGTGTTGTTTATTAAACACACACACTGAAATTGGCTGTTGTTGTCATGGTAACGTTGTTATAACGTCTGTGTTATGTTTCTAGCTAGAAATTTGTTCCTTTCTCGCTGTTCTAGCTCACAAACAGGTTGTTGTGGAGATATCTATTTTTTCCCCGAGTTGATGCAACTTGAACGCAAAATACCTGGTGATGACGTCACCAACTCACAGACACGCACCTGGCTGCGTGTGCATGCGAATGGGAGGCAGCACGTGCACAGAGATCTCATCCCGACCTCCAGAAAGTTCTCATGTCGGCTCTCTCATGAGTTCTGACCGTTACGCGCTCCGGATCCAGCCCGGGGGGGCCTGTGCGGGAGAAGCAGGAGCCAGACAGGCGACAGTCAGCAGCGTCCTGGCTCCAGGGCAGAGGCAGCGCGCGAGCCCTCCCTCCTCTGCGCCGTCCTGCCTGACGCGCCCTGTAATTAGCAGCTCCTGCGGGGTTGGGCGCCGCCCGCCGCGGTGGCCAGCCTGGCTGCTGCGTCAGGGGAGTCTGGGCGCGCGAGGACAGTCGGCGCTGGAGACGCAGGAGCGATGAACGGGCAGCCGCAGCCGGTCTTCGAGGACAAGAAGCCGTCCCTGTCCGGAGCCGGGGGCTCCATGTCGGCCATCAAGGACTCCCCGACCCTGCCGGAGTCCTCCTCCCTGGACATGGGCTTCTACAGCGGCCACAGCGTGCAGGACTTCTACTCCAGCCCCTTCCCCCCCTACAACGTGAGCGGCGCCTACCCGGTACCCGGGAAAGCCGAGTACCAGTACCCCCCCGCGGCGTTCAGGGAGCACGGAGCCTTCAGCAGGGAGGTCCCGCTGGACGGTGGTGAGTCCACAGCCACGGTCACACACGCACGCGCACACACGTCCAAGAACCTGGAGCGGAATGAGACGGTCTCAGCCCAAGTCCAGTTTTTCATCCTAGAAACACCTTCAGCCACCTTAAACCAAACTTTATTTGCTTATTTATTTATTTCCCGTTCATCTGGTTGTTCTGGACCCCCCCCCCCGTGATCAGTGGACGTTTCCTGGTTTAAGTAAAGAGGACGAGCTCAGCCCAGTCGGGACCAGCAGGTCTGCATCTGTAGAACTGGTCTCTGGGGTAGGAAGCAGGACTTCCTAACCCAGAGATGGTGACCTGAAGCTGGGAGGAGGAACTGGCCAGACTGGTGCTCCTGCTCCAGCTGGGACCACACTCCTGAAAATGGCTGGGGGGGACTTTGGCCCCCAGCCATGCTCGTCAGGTGTCAGCATGTCAGCAGCCTTGGCCTTTCATCATCCAGGCTTATCACGCGAGGCCTGAAGCAGAACAAGCACACGGCACGTCAACAACATTCTTTCACTAGTTAGTCAGATATTTATTTGTTTAATTAATTGATTAAACTTTTAAAAATTTAATTTTTTATTTGATATTTGTTTGTGCTGGTTGTCGAGTATTATTTTTAGTTATGTATTATTAATTTGTATTTTGTTTTATTCTTAGTTTTTATTATTCTTTTTTTAAATATATTGTTTTATTTCTAAATCCACATCAAGATTTAGTTATTTTGATTCAGTTTGATCTTCAACATAAAATCTATAAACGGTAAGAATCTAACCTCATCTAAACAGATTTCTTTTTGTGCTTGGTTTTATTAACTCAGCTGGTAAAACAGCGGGTGTTTTTAGGTTGATAAATATTCTTGTAAAGACCAAACTTTTTGGTTATTTTCATGAATAATTATTCCATAATTCAGGCTGTCTCATTTCAGGCAACGTTGGGAAGGTTTCATACAAGCAGTGTGTGTTTGTTTTGTTTTTATTCGGGTGGATGAGGTAAATGTAAGTCATCTGGAAGAACGATTGGTTGCATATTTACCATAAAGAGAAGGAAAAACTGCAGACGGGGAGGTGAAGCCACGCTGGCCTCCAGGCTGCAGGAAAACACCGATAAATCTCCGTCTCCCTCCCAGCTGTGGGACACTCGCAGGCCAAATTATAAGTTAAGCGTGCAGGCGGAGTTTTAGGCTTGTAGAGGAGGAGGTTATTTCTGTTGTCTGCACCAGACGGCCCTGGCTGAACACAGAGCATGCTCCTGGTGTTGGTTTCTGAGGAGCTGCTGGAGAATGACCCCCCCTCCTTCCCCCCACAGTGAAAGAGGAGCCAAACCTGGAAGTCCGCATGGTCAACGGGAAGCCAAAGAAAGTGCGCAAGCCTCGGACCATCTACTCCAGCTACCAGCTGGCCGTGCTGCAGAGGAGGTTCCAGTCTGCCCAGTACCTGGCCCTGCCGGAGCGGGCCGAGCTGGCCGCGCAGCTGGGTCTCACTCAGACGCAGGTGAGGCAAGCACGCAGGTGGAGACCTGATCCTGCACATACCCGAGTGGTGGCTAAAGAAGACATGTTAACTGAGCTGGAGTTTCAGAGGTGCAGGATCACACGTAGCCTGAATGTAGAACATGATTCCCAACCACACCAGCATGAGATAAACCCAACCAGACAGGAATAAACGGCGCACATAACCGGGCCTGCATGGTTCAGGCTGGTCAGGCTCTAGTGACTCACCACCATCAGTCATCTCTGCTCCAGTCAGACAGTCCAAACTCCAGCTCCGTTTATCTGCTGTAAATCATTGTTCAGCGTCCTGCTGCAGTCAAACTCGCAGGCTGTAAGAGACCAGAGCCAGTCCTCCAGCTGTCACTCAGTCCAATATAACAGGACTGGAGTAACACCCCCCACACACACACACACACAGTCGTCCTCAAAAATATTTATGCCCTCCCATTACCGTACCGTACCGTCTTCTGCCGCTCATCCGAGGTTGGGTCGCGGGGGCAGCTGCATAAGCAGGGAAGCCCAGACCTCCCTCCCCCCTGGCCACATCCACCAGTTCATCCGGGGGATCCCGAGGCATTCCCAGACCAGCCAGGAGACGTGGTCCCTCCAGCGTGTTCTGGGTCTTCCCCGGGGTCTGGTCCCGGGTGAGGACCATGGTCTCGGATTTGAGGTGCTGATCTTCTTTTCCAGCCGCTTCATACTTGGCTGCAAATTGCTCCAGTGAGAGTTGGAGATCACGGCCCGATGACGCCAACAGAACCACGTCATCTGCAAAAAGCAGAGACCCGATCCTGAGGCCACCAAACCGGATCCCCTCAACACCTCGGCTGGTCTAGAAATCCTGTCCATAAAGGTTATGAACAGGATCGGTGACAAAGGGCAGACCGGACAGCTCGAACAAGGGGGTCTGGCACTCCGTACTCCCGGAGCACCCCCCACAGGGATCCCCGGGGGACACGATCGAACGCCTTCTCCAAGTCCACAAAGTGCATGTGGACTGGTTGGGCAAACTCTCATGCCCCCTCCAGGATCCTAAAATGTCAGACGAAAGTTTGTGATGATTTTCATCGTTTACTCCAGGAGCTGCGCGCTGGCGAGCGGCACTTTCAGCCGTCTGATCCGGTCCAGTTTAACGTCCTGCTGTCCCGATGCGGGGCAGCATTATAAGCCCATCAGGACAGCAGGTCATCAAACCGCCGTTCAGAAACCGGGACCGGACGCAGATGACAGTTTATCCTCCTCTGTCTTCAGACAGAGGGGAGATTCCCCTGGTTCTTCTTGGTGTTTTCTGTCCTGTCATAAAATGTGTGTCTGCATCATGACATTAAGTCTCTCTGATTGGTTGATGCCCCGCGTCAAGACGCCAAAGTTCAGATTTTCCAACTCCGGCATCTGCCACCTGTAAAACGCTCAAAATCTTGAAACTCGATGCACAAATCACGTGAAATGCACCGCGCCCAATGCACGTAACGCGCCGCAGGGTTTACGATGCTTCCTCGATGCACGTCGGCCACTTACTTTGCATGTAAATCTGACGCCTAAATCACGTAAGGTGTGTACGCACCGTTATGCCTGAACATGGTGTTCTTGATGGACAATCCATGACGAGCACAGGAGTCTGACACCAAAACACCACTGGGGTTCAGATCAGGGGTTCCTCACAATCATGCCCCTCCCGGGGTCTTTTGCACGAAACTAGGATAAGGGATTAAGCCGGGATTTGTTGGTTATCCTGGATCAACTTATCCGAGATCTGGTTGCACCAAAGTGGGATAGGGACTAGTGGTATATGTTATGGTGTACGTTACCATGGAGATTTATTCTGTGGAGCTAGCCTGGTCCAGAGCAGGCTAAGTCCCAGGCTTTATTTAATCTCATCCTCCACGTCACAGTGGGGGGGAGGATGGATCCCCGGAGATCGGGGAAATGGGACCAGGAAGGAGAGCACCCCACCCAATCCCGGGGAAGAGAGCCACCAAAAGAAGAGAGGGAAAGAGAGCCAACCCCAGGGCAGAAGTTAATAGAAATGAAAAAGGGACAAGAAACAAAAAAAAAAAAAAAAAAAAAAATGCTGGTTCCACTGTCGGCTACACATGATCACATTCAACGGGACCCACTGGTGAAATTTAAACACTTTTTGTCAATTGAAATAATTTGATTGCAATCATTAGAAAGTGAAAATTCACATAGACTGCATATAAAATACACATCCGAGAAAGACAGAACATGTTCTTTTATTAAATTAATAGATCAAAAGCCATCAAACATGTGCCGTCTTCAAAAACTGAACTGTGTGCTACAAGATAAAAAGCACAGAAACAGATAATACAACACAAGAATGGATCAACATTCATAGGTCTGTAAGACACTCCTCATTTCTGCTGCTGAAATAAATGCAGGACAGATCCATACACAACTAGAAAAGCACTCTGTTAGCACAGACCTCCACCAGCAGCTCGTCTTCCTCATATTGTGATTCACACCTAAACTTTTATTGCTACGTGTCTTTTATTAAATTTTGTTTCTGTTTATAAAGTTTAAATTGGAAAGTTCACAGTTCATGATGTACCTGGTACATTCTAGAACTCATTTAGATCCTTTCTTGTAATTTTTTTTACTAAACACTTAGACCATTTGTACGTGGAGTTACAGTTTATGCAAAAATTCCAAAATGTAGCCGATCTGACAATGATAAAGTATTGAGGTGATGTCTGTTAGGAGGATGATGAATCCTTCAAAAACTTCCTGGATCCAGAAGGTGATCCGGATCACCACCAAAATTTAATGGGCTTGTCCTTGGGCTGAGGCACACGGTTGGTGGACATTTCAGGTCAATCCATCCAGAACTTTTTCCATAAAGTTGCTGACAGACAAACCAACCAAAACTACCAAAAATATTACCTCATTGATGAAGGTAACTAATCAACTGAATAAATGGATGCAACAGCTTCCAGGCCTGTACATACATAACAGGCTAAATTAGTTTAAATGAACACAAGTTCCTCTGCCAGTGCAGGTAACCTGGGATCCCGAGGCATTCCACCTGGACCTTGTTCCCAGTGGAACAAGGTCCAGTGCCTCTCCAGGATGGTGTTTCCAGAGCCCGAGCTGTGCGTCGAGGTGAGTCCAACTATATCTAGACGGATCCGCTCAGCCTCACGCACCAGCTCAGGCTCCTTTCCAACCAGAGGGGTGACATCCCATGTCCCTAGAGCTAGTTTCTGCAATAAGGAGTAATATTTTGAGGAGGGGGAAATGACAATTCAATCTAAAGTTATCTGGGAATAATCCCAGTACTGTTTAGTTTGGCTCTAATGGAATTTCTACTTCTTCTACAGTGTTTGAATTTACCGCGACTGGCTTCGTCCTATATCAAAACGGCGGCTGTAGCGTCATGTGACGTCACATCCGCATGGCAGAGCTGGGAAACTATAATGTTGTTTACTAAGCTTTTTCTTCGTAGTTACAATTTTTAGTGTCTTTCAGTTGATCTACATCGTATTCTGACAGCAGAATAATCCATAACTATCGCTTACAGTGTTTTTATTTAACGCGACCGTCTTTTTCCTGCATCAAAACTGGGGATGTAGCGTCATTTGACGTCACGTCCGCAGGGCAGCGCGGGAAATTCAGACACCGAATTGCAGCTTTGTGCAGCACACAGCCTGTTCAAGGCAACGGAGAGAAACATGGGTGGAAACGTTATTTTTGGTATTTAGCGCTTCATCACCCATTAGTATGAAAAAAAGGGACATTCATGTTTGTTTTTTTTTCAAATTCCTGCCTCAAGTCCCTTTAATTAATTTTGGACAGTCCTAGAATATGAGAGTACGGTCCCCCACAAAACCACAGCCTCTCCAACATCAGCCTGAAGTTTTACCAAACTTGGTGGTAATAAAGGAAGTTCTAAAAAATCTGACCTTGGTTTTCCATTCAAACTCTCAGAATTGGACTTTGTCATTTTAGGACCCCCCTCAACGTCTGTTCCCAGTCTTCATTTCAATTATTATGTTCATTTCTAATCTCCATTTTTCTTTAATGTCAAATGTATTTACAATACCTACTTCTTGTAATAATTTATAAGCATGAGAGACATATTTATGAGTGGTCCAACGATACAAAAAATTCACGGTTCGGTTCAATACTTAAGTCACGGTTCGATACTTTTTCCACACAAACAAAAAAATTTTCATGCCTTTTTTAGCTCAATGTGCTTTTACTCCACAACAGCTTACCATCAGGGTCATTCTTAAAGTTATACCGTGTAACTTTTGGCCCCTATGGGCACTAAACCTGTAACTTCCCACAGGCAACACAACTGTCTCAAAATTAAACAGTCTAAGTCTGTGTTTTGGAAAAGTGTTGAAGACCACTTTGAAAAGCTGATTTTTAGGTCATCAAGCCATTAGTCAAAGCTCTCCAGGTTACATGATCCAATGAGAGACGGGCCCGCTCCTGAGAAGTTACAATGCCTGGTTTTTGAGAATGGCAGCCCCCTCAGAGCAACGACTTGTGTCAAGTGCTCTTTATTGACCACAGAAATCAGCTATAGTTACTTATGTTAATAATAATGTTAGACTATAATGTATCATAATATCTGGCTAACATTGGGTTCAAAAGTTACACGGTGTCACTTTAACTGTGTGACTGTGTGGGAAAACCTGCTCAAATATGTGGACTCAATCCTGGTTTGTAAAATTCTGAATGGTCTAGCTCCCTCCCCTTTACAAGAATTTGTCTGTCATCCTTTTATTGGCGCATGCAGTAAGCGGTCTACCCGAAAAATGAAATTACTGTTTCACAAAATATGAACATAGCTACGCAAAATAATCTGGTCAGCAGTGAAAACAAATGAATCTGCCCACGCAGCGCTGAACATGCTTAGTGCATCAGACACTTTTCTTCTCTATCGTCGGCCTACCTGCTGGAGAAGTGATCAAAGCGCAGCATGACAGGGTCGGAGTGGACAAATAAGCTTTTGCTCGTTTATTATTCACTTTAAATGCCAGAACTGCAGCAACAGCGCAACAGAGACGCTCCGCTGTGAGGCGTTCGTGGGATAGTGCGCCAGGAGGAAAGTTCAGCGCTCCGCGGCACGTCCACACTCAGTGATATTCTTTGTTTGTAATTAATTCCATTTTTAATGTTTAATTCCGTGATTGCTGATTCAATAGGGCTGTATCATGCTATGCTGCACAATAGCGGCACGTGAGCATGAAGTGCAGTTATTAACACTGATTGGCTGCGTAAAGGTTTGTGAGACGCATCATAGCGTGCTGGACAGTTACTCGTCGTTTCACTGCAGTTACCTGCTTGTTGCACCTGACACTCAATGGGCTGCTTTGCAAAATGGTAAAATATAAATTATGTCTTTATTTTAATAGTTGAGTTGGATTTTATTTCACGTGCTGCATTTGCAGTGCTCGGAGAACTCGGGAAAAGTGCGCAACTGTACATGAATCCCTCAGAGGGATCATCATAATCCTCAAATTTAGAATAAGATAAGAAACTTTATTGTCTCTCAAGGGGACATTTGTCTTGGTCTTTTAGAATCACATTATTAAAGTGAACCAACCAAAATACAATACACTTTAGTAGAATAGTCATTAATTCATTTTCCAATGCAGGGAGCCGCAACAGAGGGACTAAAGAGCCGCATGCAGCTCCAGAGCCGCGGGTTGCCGATCCCTGCCCTAAACCTAACGCCCATAACTGATTGCCTAAACCTTGCCCTAACCCTAACCAAAACCTAATTGTAACTAAATCTTTAAAACCTAATCTTGACCCTCAAAACAGGGTATGGACCTGTGGGGACCAGGAATATGTCCCCACAAGGGCAAGATGTCCCCACGGTGATGGTAAAGATCCGGGACATGGTCCCCACAATGTTGCAAAAATGCGCCAAAAATTCACACACACACACACACACACCTTGCTCCTCCCTACTTATTTCTTCCTCCATACACATCCTGGACACCCTCCCTACCTACCTACCCTCCTGTTTTAATCCAGATTAAACAGTGACTTTGCTAGAATAACATGCTCTTTATTCCCCACAATCAGTCACAAACAGATACAGCAATCTGTTTCATTTCAAGAGCTGATACATAGAAATTGCTTACCATAGCACGAAGACTGGAGAGCCCAACAGTCCGGGTAAAGCAAAAAGTATCAGCGGGCTGGGCGATTGGCCAGATCCCACAGCAGACTCTAACCCGGTTGCAAGATGCACACTGTTTTATTAAGTTCAGGCTGCATACCTGCCAGGCAGGCAAGGCCCAGCAGCTAGGCGCCCCCCCTTAGCAGCTCTTGGTCTGATAAGAATGGTATTCCAAACTAAGTTGATTCCCAAAGCAATTTATACTTCTCACAACAAGTTGTTTTCTCAGAGCGAGCTATATTCTAAAAGCAAGTTATATAAAGCAGTTTTGTAGGGCAATTATCATTAAAATGTGCACAAAGACATAAAAATAAAAATCTTCCATATCACCTCCTTTTCCTATACATCTCTCCCCTCCTGCACGGTTTCCTCATAAATTTCCTCTTTCACACTCATTCATTTGCTCTCACACACCCACCTCACTCTTACCCTTGCTTCTGTGCCTCCTGAGTGATAACCTGGACCAGAGAAGGGGCTGCAAGCTCCAAGTCCCCAGCACACTCCCCCCAATTCCACCCCACCCCGGACGCAGCAGAACAGGCATCCCCCGAGCCAACAGACCCCCTGCATTGCAGCTAGCCATGACCTAGAAGCCATGAGAGCTTGCGGAGCAGCCGGCTAGCCGGCCGGGCCAGACAGGCACCCGGCGTGGAAAAAAAACTCATTTTCTTGAGGAAAACTAATACATCATCTGCATAAAGGCTTACTTTGTGCTCTAGATTTTCCCTGGGGATCCCTTAAATATCTTACCCTTGTCTTATAGCAGCTGCTAGTGGTTCAATGAAAATGGCTAAGAGTGAAGGGGAGAGCGGGCAGTCTATATTCTCAATAATAGTTTTTTTTTTCATTGTTTTTTGTTTATTCTCAATAATAGTTGCAGGAGCCATTTGATTGATCTTAGATTATTTTCTTTTTTAATAAGAACGAGGACCCCTGCTGGTTGTTTGGGGATATGGTCCTCATCTAAGATGTGGAGCTGTTTAAAGGCTTAAAGCACTGGGCTTACCTGATTGCAACAGGTAACTGGGGAAATTACTTATTTGAAGTCGTTGATTAGTGCACCTTGTAGACGCCAGCAGGCATTATGAATGTTCAGTGTCCTTGCATTGAATAAATGTTTTGTTTCAAGTGTTAAACCGTGCCTTGGATTACTCGTTTGATTTTGAAAGCTTGTTGAAAGAAAACTTTCAGCATCTACCTGAAAATGGCATACAATGGCGTAATTATGAAAATGATTCAATACTTTGCAATTTAACTTGTATTATTTTTTAAAAAGCTGAGTTCAGTTTCTCTTGCCACACCCAGGCCGTATTACTGCCACGCCTGTTCTCAATCAAGAAATCACTTTAATAGGACCTGCCTGATGAAGTTAAGTAGACCAAAAGATCCTCAAAAGCTAGACATCGTGCTGTGATCCAACGAAATTCAGGAAAAAATGAGAAACAAATTTATTGAGATCTATCAGTCTGGAAAAAGTTCCAAAGCCATTTCTAAAGCTTTGGGACTCCAGAGAACCACAGTGAGAACCATTATCCACAAATGGTGAAAACATGGAACAGTGGTGAACCTTCCCAGGAGGGGCCGGCCGACCAAAATGACCCCAAGAGCACAGCGACGACTCATCCAAGAGGTCACAAAAGACCCCCAGAACAACATCCAAAGAACTGCAGGCCTCACTTGCCTCAATTAAGGTCAGTGTTCATGACTCCCCCATCAGAAAGAGACTGGGGGGGGCAAAAATGGCCTGCATGGCAGAGTTCCAAGACCAAAACCACTGCTGAGCAAAAAGAACATTAAGGCTCGTCTCAGTTTAGCCAGAAAGCATCTTGATGATCCCCAAGACTTTTGGGAAAATACTCTTTGGACTGACGAGACAAAAGTGGAACTTTCTGGAAGGTGGAGGTCCCATGACATCTGGCGTAAAAGTAACACGGCATTTCAGAAATTAACACCATAGCAACAGTAAAATATGGTGGTGGTAGTGTGATGGTCTGGGGCTGTTTTGCTGCTTCAGGACCTGGAAGACTTGCTGTGGTAAATGGAACCATGAATTCTGCTTCTACCAAAAAATCCTGAAGGAGAACGTCCGGCCATCTGTTGGTGACCTCAAGCTGAAGCGCACTTGGGTTCTGCAGCAGAACAATGATCCAGAACACACCAGCAAGTCCACCTCTGAATGGCTTAAGAACAACAACATGAAGACTTTGGAGTGGCCTAGTCAAAGCCCCCACCTGAATCCCATTGAGATGCTGTGGCATGACCTTAAAAAGGCGGTTCATGCTGGAAAAGCCTCCAATGTGGTTGAATTGCAACAATTCTGCAAAGATGAGTGGAACAAAATTCCTCCACAGCGCTGTAGAAGACTCACTGCCATTTATCACAAACGCTTGATGCAGTTGTTGCTGCTAAGGGTGGCCCAACCAGTTAATAGGTTTAGGGGGCAATCACTTTTTCACACAGGGCCATGGAGGTTTGGATTTTTCCCCCCATTAAAAATAAAAATCTTCATTTAAAAACTGCATTTTGTGTTTACTTGACATCTTTGTGTCACATTTAAATATGTTTGACCTAAAATCACAACACTTTTTCACACAACTGTAGGCTACTTGGCCTGTGTTATATCTCCACAAGGATGAGTGAGGATTGTTGAAAACAGTCTATTAGGATAGCTTGGAATGATTTATGAATAAAAATTTAATCAATACCGCCGGTGTTGGGAATGGATAGAATTACCTTCCTCTTGATAGGTTTGCTATGTGTTAATGTGTTCTATCAATAGTTAAGAAGTTTTTAGCTTTTTAAAATGATGTTGCTGTGTTTCATTAGGTCCGTACAATAGCTATAAACTGATCACTTCATTCAAAATTGGTGGATGCAATGGAGCGCTCTATTGAGTGTCGCTGATTGTTGTTCTATACCCTTTGCCACAGTCTCTGCCCCATATAGAAGCAGGCTCCGCCCCGTGTGGAAGCAGGCCCCGCACCCATGTAGATGCAGGCCTCGCCCCTTGTAAAAGCAGGCCCCTCTCAGTGTAGAAGCAGGGCCCACCCCTGTGTAGAAACAGGCTCCGCCCCCGTGTACAAACGGGCTCCTTTCCCGTATAGAAGCAGGCTCTGCCCCCATGAACAAACAGGCTGTGCCCCATGTAAAAGCTGGCCCCACCCCTGTGTAGAAACAGGCTCCGTCCCCTTGTACAAGCAGGCTCCGCCCCGTGTACAAACAGGCTGTGCCCCATGTAAAAACTGGCCCCACCCCTGTGTAGAAACAGGCTCTGCTCCCCATGTACAAACGGGCTCCTTTCCCGTATAGAAGCAGGCTCTGCCCCCATGAACAAACAGGCTGCGCCCCATGTACAAGCAGGCTTGGCCCCTGTGTAGAAACAGGCTCGGCCCCTGTGAACGAACAGGGTCCCTCCCCATGTAGAAGCAAGCTCTGCCCTATGTAGAAGCAGGCTCCGTCCCCGTGTACAAGTAGGCTCCGCCTCGGTGTAGAAGCAAGCTCCGTCCCTGTGTACAAGCAGGCTCCGCCCCATGTAGAACCAGGCTCTGCCCAATATAGAAGCAGGCTCCGCCCCTTCTACATTAGCCTGTTAGGCTGTGATGAAGAGGTACTGTTGCGGTATTGCAGAGAAGGATTGAGTGACAGCAGGAATGAGGTAGTTTCGTGTAAACAGTAAAGGAGCTGTATCATGTTTAAACGTTCCAAAAGTCAACTACAGGTGCACAGTCGTCCTCTAAATTATTCATCCCTGCTGTTAAAGACAGGGATAACTCCATAATAAAAAAAAACTAATAATTTAGTAATTTAAAAAATTGATAAATTATAATTTAGTAAAATGAAATATTAGTTTTGAATTGTAGTCAAAAATATTTTTTCAAAACCTATAAAACCAAAACTGTCCCAGACCAATTGGAGCACATTGCTCATGAACAGTGGAAAAACATACTCAACAGGTGCAGACGTCTGATTGGACGTTACAGAAAACACTTTGCAGTGATTAGGCTCGTTCCGATCGACTGCATCTGTCTTCGTCTGATTTTGTGATCAGATCAGAGCTGCGTGAGTCGTCAGGGACCATGAACGCAGCTCTGCCGGACAAGCTCGCTTACGTGGAGGATCTGGCGGCATTTGCCTTTATTTAACTCAAAGTTACTGAACGCTGTGCAGATCTGATCAAGTCTGATTCCAGAATACTGAGAGAGCATGTTGCTGACGCTGAGTACATGAACTTGTACTGTACTGTAGTAGAAACGTCTGCAGACAGAATGTTATTTACCTGTTTCTACACGGGGAGCCTGGTTGTGCATGGGGTGGAGCCTACTTGTACAGTACAAGTGGGCTCCACCCCATGTAGAGTAAGCCCCCCCCCCCCCCCGTGCACAACCAGGCTGCGCCCCCGTGTAGAAGCAGGCTCCGCCCATGTGAACAAACAGGGTTTCTTGTAGAAGCAAGTTCTGCCCCCGTGTACAAACAGGCTCTGCCGCATGTAGAAGCAGGCTCCGCCCCCTTGTACAAGCAGTCTCCGCCCCCATGTGGAAACAGGCTCTTCCCAATGTAAAAGCAGGCTCCGCCCCCCTGTAGAAACAGACGGCGCCCCTTGTACAGTACAAGCAGGCTCCGCCCCATGTACAAGTAAGCTCTGCCCCATGTAGAAACAGGCTCTTACCAATGTAGAAGCAAACTCCGTCCCTGTGTACAAGCAGGGTCTCGCCCCGTGCAGAAGCTGGCTCCGCCCTGTGTACACCAGGCTCCGTCCCCATGTACTGTAGAAGCGAGCCTCGTACTCACGCAGCAGCATCTCAGAGCAGGAGATGTTCTCTGCTCCATACAACAGCTGCCATGAAATATTGGAATTTCAGGCACTTGCCAGCAAAAATGTCTTTGAACACCGAGAATGGAAGGCAGAATGACTGGTGTTCAATCAGAGATCATCACTGCAGATCTGATCTGAAGGCAACATCAGGAACATCTTCCACTTTAATTTCCATCATCTGCCCATACACCGTTAAACTGCTTTTATCTGGAAAATCTGAACGTGAGCAAAAGTAGGAGTGATAACAAGGTTGTCTTTGACGTGTTAAATCTCAAGTTTCTTCAGTATCTTCTGCTCATCCTTCCAGGTCAAAATCTGGTTCCAGAACCGTCGCTCCAAGTTTAAGAAACTCTTCAAGAACGGAGAGTTTCCTCTCGAGGAGATGCCTCTGGAGCACAGTCCAGAAGCCAGCGACTCCATGGCCTGCAACTCCCCGCCATCCCCAGCTGCGTGGGACAACAGCAGCAGCAATAACGATAACAGCAGCAGCGGCATGAAGAATGGCCCCATGCTGGCTCCCTCCAGCAGGGGGCAGGGTGCCTACCAGCCTCCAGCCGGCTCATCGCCAGCTTACATGGAGGACTACTCGCACAAGAACTGGTTCCAGCAGCAGGGTGGGCACATGCCGCCTCCGGGCCAGATGCAGCACACGCCGCCAAGCTTGGGCGCCGTCTACTGAGCGGGAAACAGACCCAGCTGAGCCTAGCCTTGTTCCTGACGGCTAGCTACACCTGTAGACTACAAGTGGCTGCCTCTGATGCTCTTCATCATCAACGAGGTGAACTCGTGGGGAAGGGGGAGTATGCATTCCAGGGCCAAGACTGCCAGATGCTGGTTTCTAATGACTGACAACAAATGATTCTTGTTGCATCCTTCTCCATATTTATGCTGGAACTTTCTACTTTTCACCCTGTTTTCTGCTAGTAAGTTGTTTATTGACGGTATTCTGGAACCATCTTCGCCACCAGAACAGGACATGAGGGGAAGAAAAACTGCTGCAAGTCTGCTAGGACTGACAATGTTAAACTCATCTTTTTCTGGGAATTAACAATGGAGATGGGCTAGGATGGACCCATGCCAACCTCCTTCCAGTCTGTTTGCAGCGATGCTAATAGTGCGTTCCAGTTGTCTGGGAACTTTTTTTTTCCGAGGAAGTGACGTGATGAACTCTTTTTTCTGAGATACGAGCTCGTAATTTGCAGGGGACCCCGTGATTGTAGATTTAAAGATGGCTGCATCCAGTACCATTGTTGTGTTTGTTAAACTTTTATATCAGATATTTTCTGTTCATAAGTTTCAAGTGTAAACAGCACCGAGTTGTTGTTATTAAATTTTACGGTGTCACAGCCGTCTTTCTTTCTTTAATATGCAGCGTGAATATGTGTTGTTTATTAAACACACACACTGAAATTGGCTGTTGTCATGGTAACATTGTTATAACATCTGTGTTATTTTTCTAGCTAGAAATGTGTTATTTTATAGCTGTTAGTTCACAAGTAGGCTGTTTTGGAGATGACTATTTTTTTCCGAGTTGGTGCAACTGGAATGCAAAATATCTGGTAATGACGTCACCAACTCGCGTCTGCTCGGAATCCCGAGACAACTGGAACGCACTGTTGGCTAACAGCCCGTCAGCTAGCTGGTTGTTAGCTGACTGGCTGTTGGCAGAAATTTTGCTTGACTTTTTTTGTTGCATTCATTTCCTTGAGTCTCCAGTCATGACTGCTTGGTAAAGTTCCTCAAAGGTTGAATGTTTCTCATGGAGGCCAAACTGCTGGTGTCAGGTTGCCTTGTGGGTAACGTCTCCCATGTCAAGAAAGAGTGCAAATGTTTAGTTAGGAGGAGAAGAATATGATGGCACAAAATATGGAAGCATATTAAAGAAAGAAATTAGCCTGTTAGGCTGTGATGAAGAGGTACTGTTGCGGTATTGCAGAGAAGGATTGAGTGACAGCAGGAATGAGGTAGTTTCGTGTAAACGGTAAAGGAGCTGTATCATGTTTAAACGTTCCAAAAGTCAACTACAGGTGTACAGTCGTCCTCTAAATTATTCATCCCTGCCATTAAAGAAAAGGATAACTTCATAATAAATAAACTAATAATTTAGTAACTTAAAAAATTGATAAATTACAATTTAGTAAAATAAAATATTAGTTTTGAATTGTAGTCAAAAATATTTTTTTAAAACCAAAACTGTCCCAGACAGATTGGAGCACATTGCTCGTGAACAGTGGAAAAACATACTCAACAGGTGCAGACGTCTGATTGGATGTTACAGAAAACACTTTGCAGTGATTGGGCTCGTTGGGATCGACTGCATCTGTCTTCGTGTGATTTTGTGATCAGATCAGAGCTGCGTGAGTCGTCAGGGACCATGAGCGCAGCTCTGCCGGACAAGTTGACATACGTGAACACTGCAGGATGGAGGATCTGGCGGCATTTGCCTTTATTTAACTCAAAGTTACTGAACGCTGTGCAGATCTGATCAAGTCTGATTCCAGAATACTGAGACAGCATGTTGTTGACGCTGAGTACATGAACTTGTACTGTACTGTAGTAGAAACGTCTGCAGACAGAATGTTATTTACCTGTTCAGGTGCAACATAAAGGACAGCAACCTGGGAAATGTCCAAGCTCACATACAAAACTTTAAAGTGCTGATGACACGACCTTAACTTCAAGTAACTTTGCAATACAACAACACCAAGACAAAATAAGTAGCTCTGTGCAGTTAGAAGTTAATCTGCTAAAGGCTAATAGCTTTTCAGTCGTGAAACGACAATATGAAACCATATTGTGTCGTCAGCGACATACAGAGTTGCAGTCCACCCATTGAGTTACATGTATAATCTAAGCCATGGAAAACATGAAAGATGCTCCAGAACAGCTGGATTGGAACCGGATTGTGTGCTGGGATCATTAGCGAGTTCTGAAAAGTGTGATCATGCTGAGGAATTTGGGGAAATCACATTTTACAATAGGGCTGAACAATTTCAGGAAAAAATCTAATTGCGATTTTTTCTGTGCAAATTTTGCGATTTCGATTCGTGATTTTCTTCAAATCAAGCTTCAGTACAATATTTGCAATGTACAATACCATTTATGAACATGACAGAAAACTCCATTATATCATCAAAACATTAAAAGCTTTTATTCTTAATCAATTATGACAATTAAAGGTGAGATTTACTCACTTTCAAATGCATTTATTAAAAAAATGCATGTACATTCACTGGAACTCCGGGATTTTCAGATTCCCTGCAGTCCTCCCTCTACCACAGTTAATCACCCCACTTACTGCCTTTTTCAAACCAGGATATCTGCATGTTGCTTCACACACTTGAATTTCCAGAGTAAAAAAGACATTATTGTGCTATTTTTAATATTCTAACTATTTCTCATCACAATGCACTGAAAAATCTCCAAATAAGAAATCAATATATTTTCTTTTACAGTTCTTGTATGTAGATTATGTTAAGTGAAACATACAAACCAGGGAGTTTATCATGGATTCATATGTGCATTGAAATGTAATTAAACTGTAAAATAAATCTGAACAAACATCAGGTTTTACATCTAACTTCATTTTTATGTCATTCTGTCACCTGAACTTGAGGTGAAGAAGATGACATCATCAATGATCAGGTGGTTTTACCCTGATTGTTTTTATCAGGTTGCATTTCTGACGTTTGGACGCACATTTTTGGCCACAACGGCGTTCCGTCCTCATCCTTTCATGTCCGCTTGAAAAGCAGCAGCAACAACTTTCCTCCTGTTTCTGGTTTAACTGTGAGGCTGAACTAATGTCCCAGATAACAAGGACAGTGTCTGTGTGCTGCCCTGGTTCCCCCCGTTCACGAAGCAGGTCCAACTGATTATTCGTCTCCTTTTACTGAGATCCACCTAAATGCGGATCATTCATTTACTCGCCCGCATCGCGCTCGTGTCCACAGCACAAAGCCCAAAACTTTATAGGTTAAAAGAAAACTGGTTGGAATTCAGTCGCGCTTTTATTCCCATTAAAATGATTTGATCTGATTTTACAGATCAGATCATTTTTCACTAGACTGTCTGATCAGCTGATCGCTGCTGGCGACTGAACAGCTGAGTCATGTAATCTGACGGCGCAGACGGTTCAAGATTACATTTTACTGAACATTAAATTCCCTCATTTCACGAAGCGGATCAACAAACAGAGAGGCAGCAGAGGTCTGCAGCTTCTCTCCAACAACGGAACGGAGAGTTAGAAACTGGATAAAGTTCTACCGAAGCCGTTATCTAGCGTAAAGATTACACGCAGGAGATCATCCCGCCTGTGCTGATTGGAGCTGACCTGTCATCAGTAACATCCCAGCAGGAGATGCCCATCCCAGCCTGATGCTGATTGGTTAGCTGACCTGTCCATGAGTAACATTCTGCTTCTGATTGGTGAACTTAGTTGGCTGGTACAGAGACGGCATGCAGCATGTGTGTACAACAGTGGACAGAGCAGATTCTGGGTCAGTCAGGAACTGGAAAAACCGCAGCTTTGGCGATCACGTGATCGCATGGTCTCAAATCGCAATTTCGGTCTTAAAACGATTGTTTAGCCCTATTTTACAAGCTAGAACCGGAGTAGAACTGTAGCAGCTGCCTACAGTCTGTCTCCAGCCTCAGGTCCACCGGTTCAGCTAAAAGCCTGCACGACCACACCGAGGGAACCAGAACTGTGAGGAGCGACCCGGAACAACAGAAAGCAGACCCACAACTCGATGAGTTGCAGCAGTTTGACATACAGCAGATCCAGGAGTGACAGAAACGAGGCACTCGCCCTCCTGCGGTAGCTCGCAGCTAACGGCAGCTGCAAGCTAGCCACGGTAATAATTAGCCTTTAAAAAATGAGAAGATAACAACTTCCATGGTTCCAGTGGAGTTTTAAATAGTTCCGTTTATAAGGATGAGGATGGAGGAAAGGATACATCTTTGGAAGCAGCTGGTGGAGATCTGATGACGTTCGTATAACCGAGCTGCAGCTGTGTGCCGATAGCAGGAGCTGTATGGCCGATGTGATGAAGCAATGGATGAAAAAGAAGATTTCTGAGGAGATGATCTCAGTTTCATTGTGTTAGAAGTCTCAACACGCTGGTGCCTGAAGTTTCAGTGAACAGATGCTCTAGACAAGCAGAGAGGTCCGGTTGCTGCCTGTTTACCGGTATGTATGACTCCGACCTGCTTCTTTATCCTCTTCAAAATAAAATCCTAAATCTGTAGGAAACCTAAATAAACTAACGCTGCACTTACGAGCTTTTAAACATTAACTGTCAACACAATTTGAAGGCTAAGTCATTACTGTTGGTCTGTAATACCGGAAAAGGAATTTAAAACCTGCAATGAAGCCACTTCAATGTTAAATAAGCAGCGAAGAAGAGGCTCTGGCAGACGTCATATCCGGTTTCAGCTCACAGCGCCACCGTTTGGTCAGATGCTGAAATACAGCCATGTTTTCTAATAACTCATCTATGCAGCTGCGCTTGTTTCTGATCATCATGAAGGACGTTTTGGTCTACAAAGGACAGCAAAAAATGTCAAAAATGTGTCATCAGCACTTTAATGCTTTGCATTGCCATGAATTTAAAACAAATAAAAGAGAAAGAAACTAATTCTCTTTTGTTAGATGGTGGTAGAAATAAATGTTGGTACAACTCCCCCATAAACAACATCCTAGGAGATGGTTAATTCACATCTACATTGTGGGGTCTAACTTTTTTTTAATATTTATTCCTTCTTATTGTTAAATGTGTTAAAGGTCTGGCAGGCACAGATAAATGCAATGTATTATAACAATAATTATAATAATATCATCATTAATTATTATTAAGGGTTTGGATGCTCATGGATAACATGAGGGGGAAGGGCAAAGGGAGCATGTGGAAAGGTGGATACACACCAATAAGTTCAACAAATCCAAATTAGGAAGAGGATTTGTTAAAGTTTTGTTCATCTTGTGTTTTCACAACCTGCAGTTAAGATTCATTTTAGAGTAGAATAACTTGTGGCTGCAACACGTTTGCGTTACTTTATTGCAGCAGTCAGATATCAGCCTGTCAAGGTTTGTGAACATCAGCCTAATGGGCTTTATGCACAGTTCCAGTACTTCCTGAACTTAGTACTGCACCTTTATTTCCTGTCTTACATGATTGGATGAACTGATTAATCCAGGTGTGTTTGACTTAAGCAAATGGTCAGACACACCTGGATTAATCAGTTCATCCAGTCATGTAAGACAGGAAATAAAGGCACAGTTTTAAACTCAGGAAGTACTGGAGCTGAGCATAAAGCCCATTGCAATATGAAAACCGGCTGTTGAATTAATTTTGTAGCTTATTGAAAACACCTAAATGGATTAATTAGTGGGAGCATCACATGGAGGTCCCGTCAGAAAATCGGAGGTTGCGTCAGTCAGAGGTTAAACCAATCAGGACCAGGTTCTGTTGGCGGTGGAGGCAGGTCTAGAAGCTGCAGTTGCTGAGTTTTAACTGCACGATCTGACTGCAGTCGGATGGCTCCCGCCATGTTTGATGATCATGTGGTCAGGTTTTCCGGTGCAGTGCAGGCGCAGTCTGAAGTCGGACAAATGGTCTCATTCATGAAATATGAGCAGCGCAAATTTGTGTGCAAACTGTTCGTAGACGTAAATTTACATGAATCTCGCATTCATCAACATTTTAGCAGCTCCGATCTGCTCGTAGCTACTAACAAACTACACGATCTCAACTGTGTGTAGCACTTGTGTAAATTTATGAACACGTATAAATAATGCTTGGCCCTGTTGTAAATTACAATTTCAATTCATATTGCGCTCTATTAGCGATGGACAGATTCAGTTAAAGACACATCTGGGGAGCAGGTGGTGGGGGTCAAGGACCTTGCTCAGGGGTCCACAGTGGTTCACCTGAGTGTCGTGGTGGGGACTTGAATCCAGGTCCTCCGCGCCGAAGCCTGCGACATCACCACTAGGCTACACACTCCCCCTTCACTGACAGCTGATTTTTTCCCGTCTTTTTCGTCTGCAGTAAAACACGTGTCCGTTGTTTTCTGTAAAGGGCTGTATAAATAAACTTGGTTAGATTTAATGGGAGGGTATGAATAAGGACGACTGTATAAGCTAAACATGTTCCCCTCACCAGATAGAAACTAATCTGGTTTTAAATATTTTTTCTTTTATGTGTCTGATTTCCAACACGGAAGCAAAATGGCCGACTGCATCGACAAATCACTTTACAGGGGCTATTTATGCACGACATGCCTGAATGACACAATATGGCCCTTTGAGGATGTTTCTGACGAGGAACTAACATAGCATGGTCTAAAGCTCTAACAAGTTTATCTCTAAAGCTCCTTTAAAGATTAATGGAAGTAAGCCACGTTATCAGCATTTATGAGTTTATCATGAGCATCAGAATCCATGGGGAAGGAAAGTTTCAGTTAGCTCTAACAAAATCCATCATTATTCACATCATCATTCTTTCTGCTGATTGTAATAAAGAACCGGTACCACTTTTAAAGAGAGAAATTCTCCAACCAGGATGATTGACTGTTTCACATCCACGTCTGTGAGATTCCTGTTTCATTCTTCCTCCTTAGAAGAACACACTGACAATTAGGCCATTTACCGCAATTTTAAAGGAATAGTCCACCCACAGAATGATGTAACTTTATTTTCCGGAGCACTTTTTTAATATCTAAAATGCAGCCGGCGATCATGAAGGCTTCTCGTTTCCCCCAAATTTTCATATAATGGATTTTGCCGGGGTCCGAGCCAAAAAGGTCCATAAAAGTCCACAAAAACTTGTCAATATTCCTCCATACTGCTCGTCCAATGTAATCCAAGTGTCCTGAGTGGGTAGCGTCCATAATTTACTGGAAACCACATAATTTAATATATTTTTAGAGCATAAAACAGTACATCACATCTCCTGCGAGCACGCGGATACGCGTTCATGAAACTACGGAAGCCGCGACAGACGAGATCACGTGTTCTCTTTCTCTTTCTTTCTTCATTTTAAATCAACATCAACCCCTCTTGGACCCTCTTGTGTTTGTCCCGGTTTGTCTGCAGCTCTGTCGCTCTTAGCACAATGTAAACAGCAAATTTCTTCTTCTACGCTTGTATTATCGGCAAAGTAGGCTCTGAATGCCGATGCTTCCGTAGTTTCGTGAATGCGCTTATGCGTGCTTCACGGAAGTAAGATGTAGTACCGTTAAGGCTCTAAAGATATACTAAATAACGTAATTTCCAGTAAATTCTGGACGCTACCCACTGAGGACACTTGGATTACATTGGACGAGCAGTATGGAGGAATATTGACAAGTCTTTGTGGACTTTTATGGACCTTTTTGGCTCGGACCCCGGCAAACTCCATTATATGAAAGTTGGGGGGAAATGAGAAGCCTTCCTGATCGCCGGCTGCATTTGAGATATTAAAAAAGTGCTGCAGAGTCTTTCTCACCATGAGGGGAAGTGGAAGATAAAGTTACATCATTCTGTGGGTGGACTATTCCTTTAAAGCCTTATCTCTACATCTTTTTACATCATGGCCCAGATCTTTCGGACAGCCATGTATGTTCTAAAGCTTACTGGCCCCCATGACAGCCAGTTTTTCACTTGATTTATCAACGGTCAGAGAGGACTCAGCAGGGACCACCAGGTGTCTTCCATGTAGTTCCTACCCCGTCAGTCCTCAGGCCCTGGGGGCACTAACGATGCAACATGAGCATGCTGGTGCTAGATTTCAATACTGTAATAACACACACTCAACTCGGGTTTTCATTTATGTCAACTTTGTAGCTATGAAGAAGCTATTTGTCTCATAAACTGTTTGTTTCTAAAACTTCTTAAAATTAAAATGTTTTTTTGTTGTTGTTTTGTTTGATTCAGCTTGTAGCTGATTGATTTCTGGGTGTGTTTATGTGTAAATGCTGCACACACACACACACACACACACACACACACATGAACACGTCCAAAGGTGCGGTGCTGCCGTGACTCAGAAACAGGTTGCGCCCAGCTACATGTTTTGCACTCGCCCACATGCAGCATGCATGTGACGGAGGCTGTGGGAGGTGGCGGTGGGGCAGACACTCTGGAGTCTTTGGATGCTAATAACACACCTCTGACATGGAGAGGCGGGCGTGCACGGCTTTCATGTGGCACACATTTGGGAAAGGAGAGAAAAGTATGTGAGTGCAAAACAAGCTTGACGTGACACAAACAAAACAGACTTGGCACATTTTCACTGTACAAGTTCTTTTAAATACAAAAATATCTTCATGTGTTCATAATAAAGAAATAAAGCTAATTTCAGAAGCTAATTAGCTTAGGACCTATTCTGATGCAATAAAAATAGCATATTTAGCTTACATCAACATTTAAGTTAACTTGCTAGTTTAACTCTCCTACCGTCCTGGGATTTGTGTCTCACCTTTTATCCTACACACTCAAAAATAGGGGTACCAATTTGTACTTAAAAGGGTCCAAAGCTTGTTGCTGGGGGGGTTCCTTTCTGAAAGACATTTCTGTACCTTCATGGTCCATTTTTGTACCTTATCAAGCTGTACGAGTTAATAAAGTACAATTAAACCAATTAAAGATGATGAATAAAAGTCAATAAAATAGAGATTATGACAACAATCAAAGATGCTAATAATAAATGAATAATTACTATAGAAATATTAGGCCAAACACATATATAATTATACATATAATTATTACTATGATTATTATGAAAATCATAATATAAGAACTATAATTATACTACTGTTTAGAAGTACTGCTATTTATAGTTATTGTACAAGCTACACACATTTTTCAATGCTGCAGGTACCCTTAGGGTTGAAATGGTACAAATGTGTACTTTATATTACTTTGGAGCCTTTTTCATAGTATATAGGTACTTCTGCCCTCATAAAGACCAATATTGTACTTTTGAGAGAACATTTGTAAAAAATGTACCTACAGGTACAGAAATGTTCCTGTCTTTTACTTCTATTTTTGAGTGTGTAAGACTTAAATGCAGTAATAAATGATGCCATAGAAATATGTGTTTTTACTGGGATTGGACTGTATTAAAAAATTAATTATAGGCTTTGTGATCAATTAATCTCATTAATCACATTTGAATCACATTACAAAAATTGCCCCTAAAAGTAACTTTTTCTTCATTTACCTTAAAAAAGAAGTTTCTGGACTATTTTTCTTTTTTTTATTGCAAATTGTAACAATACAGTTTACAATACAATTTACAGTGAAATGTGTATTGACAGTGAAAACATTTACCATGGCAATGCAGAGAGGTGATGTATTAAAAAAAGAGGCAAAATAGAAAATGGTGGATAAAAGAAAATGAAAAGAGAAAGAAAGGTTGGCTTTTTATATCTGAGGAGGATATGGCAACTTCCAAGAGCAAGGTTCACACATAATCATGATGGTGTTAAATATGTGGGTGAAAATGTTAGATAAGGAGAAAGAAAGTGAAGAAAGAGAAGGAAAAATTAAGGGATAGAATTAACAGTGGTGTTTGCATATTAATGTATATAAATAGTAACAATGATAATAATCATAATTGTTGAGATAACATTATCTACAGAGTGGAATATGAAGTAATACTTATATAATCATGATGGTGGTGGCAACAGTAGTAACAATACAATGGTAATAGCTGTAGTAATAATGGTACTGTAATAATGAGAACTATGTCAATAATAATTGTAATAATAATGATAGTTAATAATAATGGAGGTAATGATAATAACCTTCCCCTAGATGAGCCAGCCACAGTCTCCGCCTCCTAAGTCTCAAAATCCCTGCAGGCGCGCGAGCGTGAACTGATCAGCCAAGTGCGCAGTGACAGAACTGAGCATGTGCAGATCATCACTGTGAAGACACATCTGATCATAAATAATGTCTCTTACTTGCATGCATTCATGCACACACAGACGCACACACACACAACATTCAGGCACCCCTTCCACCCACCAACCACCCACAACCCCCATCCTATCCAAAGTCTAGCTTCTGTTCTTTTTCACTAAATAAATATACGAAATACAGGGGTTAGACAATGAAACTGAAACAGCTGTCATTTTAGTGTGGGAGGTTTCATGGCTAAATCAGACCAGCCTGGTGGCAAATATTCATTAATTGCACATTGCACCAGTAAGAGCAGAGTGTGAAGGTTCAATTAGCAGGTAAAAAGCACAGTTTTGCTCAAAACATTGCAATGCATACAACATTGTATCAGAGTTCAAAAGAGGACAAATTGTTGGTGCACGTCTTGCTGGCGCATCTGTGACCAAGACAAGTCTTTGTGATGTATCAAGAGCCACAGTATCCAGGGTAATGTCAGCATACCACCAAGAAGGACGATTTTGAGACGTTGCTGAAAAAAAAAATCAACAAATGCCTTCTCACCTTTCTCCTTTGCACTCAACAAGTCAGCAGAGACAGCTTTTGGTGCTACAACACCTGATGTAATATGGTAAAGTGTCTCTTTTTCCAGTGTTTGATCAAATGGGTTTATCGTGTGTTGTATGGTTGATACAATGCTCTGCACATCTTTTTCATCCTGTTCCTGTCCTTTAGCATCCAAGTCAGATCGCTGTCTGTCGACATGTTCTGCCCGACCATGTCCTTCACCTCTGTTGTGATGGCTGCTCTCTCATGCTGTGTTAGTGTCCACCTGTGGACTGCGCCTTTGTTCAGAGAGAAACCTGTGAGTCCACCTTTTGTTTTTGAGTCCCTGTTTGCTCGATTACCTGGTCACATGCAGTGCACGTGAAGGCATGTGCCTGCTGTCTCTGGTCAACAAAATCACCAGACTGCATCTGTTTGTGGATTTGTGGGTGAGCATCATTCAAGATGTTCATCTCAAACCAGTATGCTGACATATATCTACTATAATTAATTCTGTCATAGGAAAAGAAGCATGGCAGCATGATGCGGAGGGCAGAAAGATGCAGACTCCAATTTGCCTCTCGTGTGGCCCTGATGAAGCAAAGTAGATCTTCCACCATTTCGATGTAGGAGCTCCAAAGTCTGAATGTCTGACTCTCTTGTTTTTTGTGGAATGTATCATAGCCTTCGAGGATTGTCTTGAACTCTGGTGACATAATGATGGTGTGGAATTCCTCCATGGGAAAGGCTCTCTGGAGATCAGTGGTGAGTTTCAGAGCAGCTGCACGGCAATCTTCGGACAGGGTGTCACAGTACGCTTGCCAGCGCCAGCTGTGTAGTGCCTCACATAACAGTTTGTGGCTACGGAGGCTTCTGTTGTAATGGTGACCTGTTGCCACTCCCCCTACAGATCCAGGCGCAATAACATCAGCCTCCACCAGAATATCAAGTAGGCCAGCATCTGCAAACCGCTTGCCAATACAGGACAAGAAGGCCATACATGTGTGAAACTCCCCCATTCTGACGGTAAGTCTTTTCTTCTATGTGTCATTCCTCCACCGGATCTCTTGAGCTTTGGCGTATATTGCTTGATCGAAGACGAGAACTATTTCCTGAAGTTGTCGTTTGTTTGCCATTTCTACTGATCTTTTGAGAATAGTCTCAACTGTTCCCAGATCTGTTGGACTTGAATCAATCACTGGGAGGTACCCAATATTGGTTTGAGGTGGAACTGGACCTCTGTGAATGAGTGTGTTGAAACAAGTCCATCCAGGGAGAACTTCATGGTGGGCTGCAGTTTTCATGAGAAAGTAGGCATCATCCAGTATTTGTGCAGCTTTCAGGAAATGGAGGTGGGTCCCTATGTTAAGTTCATCTTCTCTCCTAAAAGGTGCAGGTCCCGCTCTCTTTCCTCTGATATATGTTTCCAGGCTGGTGGAGGGTGGATCAAGAGACCTTTTTCTTGTTTTGAGGAAGCACCGGCTGTCGTTGGTTGGCTCATCACTCGAGCTGCTTTGTTGAATGATTATGCCATTTGTGTTGTCCCTTTGCCAGATAAAGTTTCCTCTCCAAAGTTGCGTTGTCCCAAACCAGAGTTGCCTGTATATGCATTTGTATGTTTTGGGGAATGTATACGTTGCCTCGTTGCATCTGTAGATGTGCCAACGCTGTGTCATGTTCAAGCACCTGTGAATTGGAGGAACAGTGCCCAAGACCATTTAACAAACCTATCAGCTGAGCTGATCCTGTCATGTGTCTCACAGCCATGGCTAAAGCACAGTGTTTTGACATGAGCCATCTTCCTTTCATGGTTAGCCTCATGACATCCTGGCAGATTGACACAACCTTTGTGCAGTCGTCATCACTTACATTGACTCTTTCATTGTTGGTAGAAGGAGCTGTTGTCATGGCTGTACTCCAGGCGATGAAGTTGAAGAGCTGATTTGGAATCAGATTTGAGGCTGTTGACAAAGTAAGTTGCTTTGCCGTTGGTGGCCATTTGAGTTGAGGAGTTTTTTTTCACTTGTCCATTATGATCTCTTTCAGTGTCATGGCTGCATGGTACAAGAGTCTGGTGTCATCTGTGAACCGTTTGGAGTGTACTTGTGTCTTCTTCATCTGATGAAGAAGAGGAGGACGATTCATCTGTAGCAACTTCATCCTGGACCATTTCATGTGGTGTCAAATCCTCAATGTAGACAAAGTCATGTCTTGATAGTTTTTGAAATTTCAGAAAAGGATAAGACTTCTGAAGTCTCTTCTTTAATGAAGATGATTTGTAAGACGAGATGTCAATTCCCTCTGCTTCACTTACACATTTTTTGAAAAGGCCATTTAGCTTGGCTAGCTTGCAAACTTTCCGTTTTTTCAGCAACTTTTCCTCCACCACTGAAGCACAGAAAAGTTTGTAACCGGTCTGAAACTGGTCATTCCCTGTGCAGGTGTGCTCATCTTTTTTGTACAGAAATAAGGTGTCATTTCTGTAGCATCTGAAATGATACATCGCCTCTGAGGCAACAAGATCGACTCCACGTATTTGTAGTAGCAGCTTTTCATCCTGCTGTTGCTCAGCTGCAAGAAGCAGCTTACCTGCCGTCAGTGTCTCACATTGTTGGAGATTCTCCTCAACTCTTTTCTGATTTTGTTTTTGTGTGAAATATTTTCCCCGTTTGCATATTATGCACTGTCTTGGAAAGAGATGGGATGCTCTCATTAAGTGACCTGGGACTGGTGTTGTGGATGAGCGGAGAACTCGAACCTCTGGGTTTTGATTTTCTTTGGAAATTGAAGCATGTGGCTCATCTAGTGCATTGTAAAGAAAAAAAAGTAGTTCTGAATTAGTGTACTTTCAAGTTAATCAATGTTAGCATGGTGTAGATTATACACTGAAAAATAATAAATGTAACACTTGTTTTTGCTCCTATTTTTCATGAGCTGAATTTGAAGATCTAAAACATTTTCTATATATACACATGAAATTTGCTTCTCAAATATTGATCACAAACCTTTCTAAATCAGTGATAGAGATTTTCATACTGACCAACTGGAATATTCACTAGGGGTGGGCGATACCAAAATTTTTCATGTCGATACGATACCAGTATGGCACTTTTTCAGCGATACTGATACTTTTTGTCCTTTGAAAGAAAATCACATGATTGTACATTTTGCTTTCATAACTTGAACGCAAGGGCAATAATAGATAAAGGTAAAATCTGAGAACAGAAGTACTGGAAAGAAACGCTTTTAAAACAATAAGTAATCATAGTGATGATGAAATTAAACAAATAGATTAAAAACGTCTTAATTATCAAATAAAGTAATATATACAAACTAAAATAATCTAATTTATTAAGTGGAAAATTTTAAAATAGAAAATAGTAATATTACAAATTTACCAAAACATAATGTACAATAACCTGTATTAAACCACTGAAAGACAACAAAACATCATCATGACATCTGATTGGCTACCACCATCATGTGATACAGAAGCTAGAATCTGTCTGCTTTCACAATTTCATTGCCTGAAATTCTAAGAAATAGAAACAAATTGCATGTTTTGAATCTGTACAGTGGTATCGCGATACTCAAAAAAGTATCTATGGATCACCGCGAGCCTACGTCACAACCCGGAACTCATGTGACCGCGAAGCTGGTCCCGGTGAAAACATGCTTCGTATTTGAACGGCGTCTGATGGACTATGAGCCTCAAAAACTGCTTTTGCACTCTTTTTAATTTTTTTCTCCGCCGGTCTGTCTTTGAAATATTATAGAAATGACGTCCAGTTATACTGAAAGTCTCACTGCCAACGCTAGAAGAAGATACGAAGCTAAACTAGTATCTGTTGGACTAAGTGATGCCCATCTTCTGCTGCTGGAACCTGGTTAGACGAACCTACCTGTACATAACAGCCTGATGATCAGTTTCCCGATCTCATGATGTATTTGGTTTCATCAGGTAAGCCCCGTGTTCAAGCCATTTATTTTTTATAGAATATTAATTTCCCCCGGATTTTTAAGAAATGGTGGTATTTCTTTGATGTACTTCTCAGGAGTTTACTCTCATTGATAAAGCTATAAATTACCGGCAGTCTCATCTGTATGTAACTGGTTATGACTGTGCATGTTTATAATGCTGCAAATGCCTTTCTGCCGCTTTTTATGCTTTTATTCTTATGTGGGAACATTGATGGCAGTAATCTGGATGAACGTGATCGTTAACAGTCCTGAGGAGACGGGAACAGCGGGCGGCGCTGTGATTCTGTACATCCACTGATTTAATGGTGTTTTCTATCATCTGTACAAAAACAACTACAGGGTTTAAAAAGTGAGACCACATTATATGCTTTTTTTTTTTTTTTTATCAGTCACAAAGTGATCGGAACATATTGTTAGATGTTTCCATGGTTTCCAGCGTAAACTGTCAGCATTTATGGGCTTGATAGCAGCTAGCCACTTAGCATGTTGTTCGGGACTTTTTCTGTTGTTTTGGGAACTGGAACAAACATCTTCTCTTGTCCGTGTGATAGATATGTTTATGGCAGCCGTACACAGCGGGACTTCTCGGTATTTCCAAAGTAGAATAAACGAAGATTGACGAGTAATGAAGCAGGTAATTCAGTGGCTCCCCTATGCAACGAAGCCATGTTTTCACCTGTTACCTAACCGGATGTGACGAATTTGGCGAAAATTCCCGGATGTTCGCGGTGATCCATACCGATTTTTTGCCTGGCTGGTATCGAAGTATCGACTCCAAGGTATCGATATGCCCATCCCTAAATTATTCACCAGAGCTGTTTCCAGTAAATCATATGCTCATTTCTCTGGCATAATCCATCTCCAAAGGAATTTCAGTGGATTTGGCCGGACATTTTGACCATCTTCACAACTGCAGGTCACATGCAACCACACAAGCCTTAACTGTTTTTCAGACCTCGTCATAGCAAAGCTGCACGTGTCAGATAGGCTCTGTGTTGTGGCCTTAGGGACACCTGTGCAATGTTATGCTGTGTAATCAACATCTTTGATGTGCCAGACCTGTGAGGTGGGACAGAGTCTTGCAAAGAAGAAGGGCTATCTAACACAATTTTTTTAACTGTATTTGAAGAAAATAGATCTTCAGTGTGTATCTATTAAATGTTTTAGATCATTGAAGCAAGCTCATGAAAAATGAGAACAAAAATAAGCTTTGCAATTAGATTTTTGTTCAGTGTAGTTGTAACTATTTTTCATTCTTTTTTCTTTTCTTTTCTAGGTAATACCAGATGCTCAACACTTCTGTCACACGACCTCTACATATGACCAGATCTAAGGAAGCAAGTTTGTCAAAGTACACTAAATCAAGGCATCCAATGCCTGGCATTTTCCCTGATCATTTTATTTTACATAAGTAAAGCAAATTGATAGTACAATTTTATTAAGAAACTGTGTTCATCACTGTTATTTTACCATTGTGTTGTCTCCATAGTAAAACTAATAAACAACTTTGTACAAACCTTTAATCTGTTGTTTTGCCCTTTCTTTCTTCTTTCGAGCTTTGTCAATATTCCTTCTGTTTGTATATTTCATATAAGACTCCCTGTGATAACCAACATTAGCTGGTGCGCATGGAAAACTGTTAGCTGTGTTAAAATCATATTTTGCAGTTGCTTTGGCTGCAATTTTACTCTCAAAACTGTCAAGACTGACCCACTCCAGGGAACTCCTGATAAAAGTACTCCAACTTTCTGCTAAAAATTTTGTAATATTTTCTGTTTTGTTGAATGTAACATGCATACAGCATTCCATGTTTCCATAGTGAATCCAAGCTAGCTAACTAAGGGAAACACTTACACAGACCAGCATAAATAATGTATCAAGTGTGAAAATGATTGACAGATGCCATTCATCACTTGCAGGATATGGAAATTTTATTTGGTTACTTATTTGAACAGATCAAGTTACATCAGATGTAAACCTATCCATTTCAATATATTATAAATGATTACAGAAGACCGATTTGAAAATCTTATATGTTGAGGAAAAATGAGGGATGAATATACTCCAGTATGGTTATTTTAGGTAGTTGAAACGACATGAAGACGTGATCTGAGGTTTCACGATCGTTTCACACAAACATCATTGTTCTTGTTTATTTCACACCGTATATTCATTTTAATCCTTCAATTTGACACAAAAAGAATTTGTAAGAGATACAAGGATCTCTTATTTCGATCAAAATACCCATGGGGATAACGTTAAAGAGGTCCTACTTTGACCCTCTGCTATTGGTTAATCATCTCAGCGTTGCAATCTGATTGGTTCATCAGATTAGAGTTGTTCAGCATTTGCCTGAACAGAGTGGAGATAAAAACGTAAGTTTTCCCAAATTTATGATCGAACTTGAGAAGGCAACAAATTGATCTAGACTCAACATAAATGTATGAAACCGCACACCAAAAACGGTGTACTCTCTCGATGGGGATCAGTCAATAACATGAAAACGGCCTTCGGCCCACCGTCTACTGGTGATGAATCCTTCTTTGAGTGTCTCTGTAGTTGTGGCGCAAAGAGGACAGGGCGTCGCCTACCGGCTTGTTGCTGGGCAGAATAGTGATCTTCAATCCAGCTTTATTTGTCTTGCGTTAATTTACACTGTATTCATATCAGGATATCTGTATTTCAGTTGTTGCACGTCCTAATTTGCCTTATTGCACTTATTATAACCTGGATATTTTTCATATGTGTTTTTGTTTTGTCTAGTAGTTAAATTGTATTTAAATTATAATTAAATTTATTTTATTCCAAAATTTTAAGTCTGATGGCCTGAATAAAATATTGGAATCTGACTAAAATAAAAATAAAAAAAAAAAAACAGCCCCCATAATAATAATAATAACAACAACCATATTTGATCAGTCTCAAAAAGAAATTGCAAAATTTAAAAGAATCAAATAAGTTAATTAGGCTACATGAAGGAGGTAATATTCTAAAACCAGATGTGAAATATTCAAATTTTTGAAGATTTTTTTATTCTTTTAGAATAGATAGGCCTATTAATCTCAATTTAATGAAAATACTGTAAACATAAAAATTTGAAATAGCCTAACATCAGAGGCTAATGTTAAATTCTAACACAATGAATGTGTTAAAATGTCCTGCACAATAAATATGTTTAACCTTTTTGCACATTTTTCACAAAAAATTAAATTAATGCAGAGTAAAAAGGTTGTGGACTTCAAGGTAGTAAGCTGCACCCAGGTTTCAAGCTCTAATGCCATGGAGATCAGAGGTTTTAAGGAAGCTCTTCAAACCATTGAAGGAAATGGAGTGAAGGTGTCAACAATCTCCACTGACAGACATCCACAAATTGTGAAGGAAATGAGGGTCTCCAGTCCAGAAAAATGCCATGAATTTGATCCCTGGCATGTAGCAAAGGGAGTGTCAAAAAAGTTGGCTGCTGCAGCTAAAAGAAGGGAATGTGAAGGCCCAGGAGAGTGGATCCCATCCATCAGAAACCATTTTTGGTGGAGTGCACAAACTTGTGGGGGTGATGCCGAGGTCTTGAAAGAGAAGTGGGTGTCAGTGATACACCATGTTACCAACAGATATGACTGGCCAGGGAACAGACACTATCACCGCTGTGCTCACGAGCACCTTGATGAGACAAGCCAGAGACGCTAGCGTGGTCACAGCCAGGGTCCGAGGGCCACCAAGCACTTGTGAAAGCTGTTAAAGACAAGCAGCTTTTGAAAGATCTGGGTCATCAAAGTGCATCCACACAACATCACTAGAGGTATGTTCAAATACAGAAATGTTGGGCTTCACATTTAAGTATTTCTAAGGCAGGATGTGACTCACTTTTGTCTATTTTTGTTTATTCACATTTGTTTCAGGTATACCACTCCATGTACCTCAAATACCTTCCAAAGAGAACACATTTTGGATATGACGTGATGATCCATGCCTCCATGCTTGCTGCTCTGGATCATAACAACAATGCAAACAGGGAACAGCTGGGTGAACTATCATTATTGCTCTCCTTTGCATCACTGGATATTATGTAAAATATTGGATCTAACTATCCGATCACTTGAAACTTATTGCAATCTTTACCATTTCTAAGAAAGCAATTAAATCTGGTTAGTTCAGCAACAAACCAGGGTGGTATTGCAGAAAATAGGTTGACAAGGTAAATAAGACAGAGCCACGATTTTAATCCAGTGGAGTAATGCATTTGTGTGCAGACGGTGCATGGGCTGAGTCAGAGCAGAGAAACCTGCCACTAATTTTACAATTTTTGTTCAGTGTTATCCATTATTTCATTTACCAGACTTGCATCACTTAGGCTAATAGATTATAAAGTGTTAAAATCAGACTATGATTGCAATACATTTGAAATATCTTTAAGCTTTAATGTGATAGGGACGCATCCCTGTAGTCACGTTCAGTTTTCTGTGGTTATGTTACAATTCATGTGTATTGTATCTTTTTGCCAAGCTCATCCTTCTTTTTTTTATCTCACTTTTTTTTTAACAAAAGCCCTCCAGGGACACATAGCCGTTATCAGTCCTGCTGTGTTTTGTATCTGTCCCTATCAAACCATACAACTAAAATTAATCTCAGCGTCAGAAATCAAGGGCAAAATGCCACAAAAAATCTTATAACATCCTACATAAATTTTTAACCTACCTCCATGTTTGTGTTTTTGAACAGGCAGTTTACCAAGATGGGGAGAGTGTTGGTGAACCCAAGTTCAAAATCTCATGGAGCAAAGTCCACAAGAGATTCAGAGCAAGACCAGTGGCTGTTCAGAAGGACTATGGATACATGAAGGCTATGTTGGCAGATGTTCTCTCCTCTGTATCAGATTCAAACCAGGGCATGGAGATGAGAGAGACTCAAACTCATATCATGGCTCCACAAGACAGACTGCCCAGATCACAGATCATTGTTCAAACACAGCGCTTCTCACGTTTCAAGTAGTTAAAACATTAAAAACATATGATGTGCACACCAGCATTTTTTACATCCACATTGACTTTAATTTTAGATTCTAGTCCAGGGTCTGTATGAAATTACATATTTCAAACAGCATGAAACAGAGAAAAAAATCACAGTAGTAAAGGCTAATTTTGTGAAAACATTCTCTTTTAAACATTTTTTAATTATAGCCTTCCTGATTTTGCTGAACCCTGCATAACTGAAAACAGAAAAGTTGGCTTAACTTTGCAAGAAATTGAAGTGCTCCTGGTGAAATGCTTTCAGATGTCCAATTGTTTAAAGGTTATTAAAATTTCTCCATGACTCATCTACTTCTGTATCATCAACATCCTTAAAACCTGTATAGACTCCACTTGGTTCTGGGTAGACATTTCTTATTTTGTTAACAGCACATGCAGGAATGACTGCGGTTTCTTCTCCCTAGTCTGCCATGTGTCCACCATGTAAATTGCAGATATGAGGCATATCTGTAAGACCTGCAACCATAGCATTCATTTAGTTTAGTTGAATTCAGATGCTTTGATGATCCAACACAAATACATTTTTAATTACTGTATGCACAGGTAAGCTAACACAATCCTCAGTCCACTTTATTGAATCACAAACATGGCCTGAAGCAGGACAGTCAAGTTAAAAATTCATATGAATACTTTACTGTAGTAACTTTTATGGGTTTTGATTGCAGCAGCAGATACTGTAGATACTAGAAAAATAACCTTTGTGGTTCAAACGTGCTAAATAAGGGCGTTATTTAGTCTAATTTCATACATTATCTGTTGGGCAGAAAAGGATACAAATATCCGGCAATCAAACTCAGTTTTAATGCACGATACTCTTTATTCAGCACATCTTCTAATGTCAGGTGGGACCAATAAGCAGGCTGGGCAGCTCTGCAGCTGCTCCAGCTGACCGGCAGGAGGATCATCAGTCTGACAGCGCCGTGGCAGAGCCCCTACATTACTTTAAAATGATTAGTTTAGAGACTACCTATTGGTGACCCGGTTCCGATTGGGTAGGGCAGCACTCTCCCGGTCGTGGAGGCTGACGAGGGCAGCCCATAAGACGTCTCGGTTGAGGCAAACGGCATCAAAGTTTTCGTGTGCTGTGATGCACGAGATATCTGCAAAAACAATGAAAGTTGCGCGTTTCACTGTAATGATCTATAAAGCACAACAGTCCTGGATGCTAATCATCCTCCAAATTATTGATAATTGAATAAGTCTGATCACACAATAACTTACCGTGAACATCTGCTGACAAAAATGGGAGCTCTTGACAACAAACACTCTCCCTCTCGGTTTCCATGGATACGCCGTTGTGGCACATACACCACCGGTTTAGTCCCGCTCTCGCCTCACGTCATTCTTGTTCTTCATTATGGTCCTCGTTTTGGGCAACATTGTTCGTGCTGTCCTCCTCATTAATGTTTCGCTCGGGTTCAAATCGAAAAGGCTGAACTGGTAGATAGTCCCCACCTAAATGGCGGCGCTGCAAGATGGCGCCACACACAAAACGCTTGTCGGATCAAAAATGCTTATACAGTATTGTATGACAAAGGAAGGGCTTGCTTGCCCTGAAGATTATTGATTTTTCATTTCTTTGTATTCATAAAAATCAGTCTGCATGTCATGACGAAAAGAATACCCATGCTTCAGCAACTCCGTGAGGGCTTGGACGACAAATTATGCGGCAAAGACAGAAGAATGCCGGAGTCTGTTTGTCACCAGAGATGACGAGTCAGTATGATTTTCAAGAGCGTTGCTTTAAGATGGTTGTAAGTCATACTATTTTCCTTTTGAAAAAAAAAAAGAGAGTGAAGGGAAAAAGAGGGTCCTTTAGCTTACTGGGTTAACGTAGGCTATTTTATAAATATGAGGGTGCTCTTTACTCACGAGGACTAAGGTGAATACAAAAAGATTTAGTCCAAGGTTAATACCATTCTTCAAGAATACTTGAAATGCCTTTATTCCAGGTAGCTTGCATCCCTATGAAATTTGGCGTCGGGCTGAAACATGCTGATGAATATATAAGTATGTAAAAGCTTCAAATACACTTTTTTGAAAAGTTACCTTGGATCATCTCTTTATTGTATGCCCTTTCTTTAGTTTGGCAGTTTCTTTGGATACATTAAGAAGAATTGAATGAGTTCCATTATGTGTGGATGGTAGGTGGACTCTAGGGCTGTAACGATACCCGTATCGAAATCGAAATCGCGACACTCAGAGCTGCGATCCTGTCTCGCGGTGGAGGAAGGCAGGATCGCGACACCCTCCAAATATTCCCAGCTGGTCGGCCTAACTCACAACTGCCTGCCATAGACTTGCTGAGAGACGTTCAAAAATTCCTCAAATCACATACTCAAAGAGCCATTTAGGACCATTTCCCACAGGGAGCTGAGCTACAAATCCGTTTTGACATTTAAAATGAAATAACACTAACGTAGCATTTCTTTCTTTGCCATTAGGCGCATTATGAAATTAATGAACGACTGCAGATAAAACCAAATTACATTTCTACATGCAAAAAAAAAAAAAAAAAATTGTAAACTCTTATAAAGTCATTGTATTTACAGGGGAAAAGACGCAAAACTTAAATTATCTACCCGTCCGGCAGTGAATCAAAAATGTCACTCCTCTGTGCGCCGTCATCCTTTTACAGGCGCTTCCGAGCATACGCGAGCCGTCTGTCTGAGAAACAGAGTTGGACTATTTCACAAAATATGATAGCTGCGCAAAATAATCTTGTCAAGGGTGAAAGCAAATTAATCTGCCCTCATAGTGCAGAACGTCAGCACTGAACGTTATGTTTTCATGCAGTCGCATGAATTGCTGTAACATTTATTGGCTGCACAAAGATATGTGTGAACCACACACATGCTGGACAGTATTACTCATTGTTTTTTCCGGTGGTTACTTGCGTTCTGTCATCTGTCACACTCTGCATTGCAAAATATGTCATTAGCCTATGTTTATAGTCAAGTTGGATTTTATTTTATGTGCTGCTGCTGTGCACACCAGAGTAGATGTAAACTGCGCAAGCAAGCGCGCAGCTCAGAGGTTACATTGCTTACAAGATCATTACCATAATTTTAAAATTAAGAATCACATTCTAAAAGTAAACAAACAAAAATAAAATTAATTTCAATGTTTATTCAATATTTTTCACAAGCCAGGGAGCCGCATCATAGATCTCTGGAGCCGAGAGCCTGTCGTCGACCCTTGGCCTATTTTAAGCATCCAATTGGCTGCCTGTCATAAGACGACAGTGACGCTTGCAAAAACATTTAGCTAACAGCATTACGTGAGTGAGGTCCTGAGGAGAAAGATGGCAAGTTCAGGTAACCCTGAAATCGAAGACCCTCCGAGCACATTCAAGTCAGCAGTATGGCAGTATTTTGGCTACCCGGTTGAAACAAAGGATGGAAATCGTGTTGTTGACAAGACGCACACCATTTGCCATAAGTGTTTTAAAAAGATTCCTCAAGTGACGGGCAACACAACGAATATGCTAATGCACCTCAAACGCAACCATCCTGAAATTAACTTAAGTGGAGCCAAGAAACCCCAACAGCAGCAGACTACTCTGACAAATTTGTTTAAAACAAAGTTGCCAGCAAATTCGGACCGTGCACAGAAGATAACCAGGGCAATTGGAACGTTTATAGCTCTGGATATGTGGCCCTTTTCAGTGGTCGAGAACGAGGGATTCAGAAATTTACTTCGTGTGCTCGAGCCCCGTTATGAAGTGCCTAGTCGGGCACATTTCTCTCAAAATGTACTTCCAAAATTATTCAAGGAAACAAAATCCAGAGTGGAGGGACTGAGCAGCACCACTGAGTCTATTGCTATCACCACCAATGGATGGACGTCCCGTGCCACAGACAGTTATATTACAATAACTGCACATTATATCACGGACCAGTGGCAAATTGCAAACCCTGTCCTTCAAACACGTGCGGTGTTTGAGAGCCATACAAGTGAACATTTATCCGAAATCCTGAAAGGCGCTGTGGCAGAATGGAAAATCAGCAGATCAGACGCCCCCGTTCCCGTGACAACTGACAAAGCAAGAAACGTTGCAAATGCTGTCGTAGCGGCCGGACTTTCTCCGCATATTCGATGCTTCGCCCACACCATCAATCTGGCTGCGCAGAAAGGAATGGGAGTTAACCAGATGTCGCGGCTCCTTGGTAGAGTGAGGAAAATAGTAACTTTTTTCCACCGGAGCACAACAGCTGCAGCTGTACTAAAGGATAAGCAGAAGATGCTGCAGCTGCCCTCACACAAGCTCGTACAGGATGTGGCTACAAGATGGAACTCGAGCCATGATATGCTGGAGCGCTGCCTAGAGCAGCAGGCTGCTGTTTTCTCAGCACTCACAGACAAGAATGTGAAGAAAAACATCAAAGACATCGTCACTTTGTCTGATAATGATGTTAAACTTGCAGAGGACGTGGTCCAGGTGCTGAAACCCCTCAAAACAGTCACTGTCCTCATGAGCACTGATCAGATGCCAACAATTTCAATGATCATGCCATTGAAACACAGAATCCTGGCCTCCATGAAGCACAGCAGCTCTGACTCAGAAACAGTTAAAGAAATTAAAGCTGCCATTGCAACTGATTTTGAAGACCGCTAGCCTGCTGCTGATCAGGCTCTGACTGAGTTTCTCCATGTGAGCACTGCAGTTGACCCCCGGTTCAAATCCCTACCATTCCTGGATGAGGCCCTAATGCTGCAGTTTTCAGGAGTCTGACTGAGAGGATTCTAGAAGACTGTTCACAACCTGTTCAGGTATTTAATTTTTAATATCAATATACAATTAATTTAAAATTAAAATGTGTGGTTCATTTAAGCTTATTAAATTAGGCTAAAGTCAGCATTTGCATTTGCACATAGTCATATGATAAATAAATGAATGCTTGATTTTATTAAACTGCCCGTACCTAGACTATATTGTATCTAGATTTATTTGATGTTTCATATGTTACTTTGAATGTATTCATTCGATCTAACAACATTATGTTTCAATTGTGTTATGAATTTTGTCTTAGGCCCAGACTTCCAGGGAGGAGACAGATGAGGAGATGGCCTCCAGCAGCAGTTCCAGTGCCAGTGCCAGTGATGGTCCTTCTCCAGCCAAAAAAGCACCGATAGCTGAACTGTTTGGTGACTTATTTCCAACATCATCATCATCCAAGCCTTTTCCTCAAGTGGTGGAAGAAGAGGTACAACACTACAAATCTGTGCAGAGCCTCCCAGTCGAGTCTAATCCAACTCATGTGGTGGAAGGACAATGAACAACAGTTTCCCCACTTAGCCAAGTTGGCTAAACGTTTTCTGGGGATCCCAGCCACATCTGTTCCCAGTGAGAGGGTGTTCTCCACTGCTGGGGACATTGTCACAGCACAGAGGGCAAGCCTCTCTCCTGAAAATGTGGACATGATGCTGTTTCTGAAAAAGAATATCAAAGTTTAGTTTGTAGGGATCCCAGCCACATCTGTTCACAGGCAGTAAGATGGTGTTTTCAACTGTAGGGGACTTTGTAACAGCACAGAGAGAAAGACACCAGACAATGTGAACATGATGCTGTTGTTCCTGAACAAGAATATTTATATAGTTTTAAATCAAACAAACAGGTTTGATGAAGCTGTTTTATTTGTTTTTTTTTTTTTTTTTTTTTTTAAAAAATTTAATTTTGAAAGAATTTTTTTTTATGTTTGTTTTTTTTAATTTACTCTTTGGCTAACACAGCAGCACAGTACAATTATTTTTCAAAAGATTTTATTTTGTTAGACAATACAAGAGATAAATCTGATATCCTTGGTTATTTTCTTTCATTTTGGTTATTATTCTGTGTTCACTGTTCAACTATGTTTAGGTTATTCACATTAAGTTAAATAATGTTATATATAGTTTTAAATCAAACAAACAGGTTTGATGAAGCTGTGTTTATTTGGCTTTTTTAGTTCATTTTTGGGGCCCTGCGACAGACTGGCGACCTGTCCAGGGTGTACCCTGCCTCTCGCCTGATAATAGCTGGGATTGGCTCCAGCAACCCCCGCGACCCTGAACTGGATAGCCGGTACAGAAAATGACTGACTGACTGAGTTCATTTTTGGCTAACACAGCAGCACAGTACAATTATTTTTATTTTTCAAAAGCTTTATTTTGTTAGATAAGACAAGATAAATATTATATCTGGTTATTTTTATTTTATTTTGGTTATTGTTATGTGTTCAAATATGTTCAGTTCATTTACATGAAGTTGAATGTTTTTATGTCATTTAAATAAAATAATTTTAAAATGGAAAAAAAATCGTTGTGTGTATCAAATCGTGGGTCAAAAATCGTGATACGAATCGAATCGTGAGTTTTTGTATCGTTACAGCCCTAGTGGACTCGCACTGCATCACGTTCCATCTGGCACCAGAGATGAGCGAAAGGGGCTGCACCAAGCACCGCAAGAAGATCTAGATCCTAGAAAACTTTCAAGACTTTCTGCCCGAGCTGGAAGGTAAGTCTGCAACTACTCAGTGTTTATTGTGAGTCATGATTGCCACTGTAAGGGTCTGCAGTGGTGTAGTTTCAGCTGTCAAATGCACCTTCCCATTAGAGAACAGTGTTTACCTCTCTTCAGATCACTGATATGAAAGGATTCCATGGCGGAGTCATGTTTGAGAGATGGGTAGCTCAGTGTTGAGCTGCCCACAAGGTTTTGGCTAATCTAGAGTTGTTCCGACACCAATGCCTGTATCAGAAATGTCTCCAAAACTGCCCAGAATTCCTGTCTTGGTATCGGTGAGCACTGGAGTTCAGACAGAGTTCAGAGTTCCTGATCTGTTAGCTCTGACACAATTCTTCTTCGCTGTTCTTAAAACAGTTGTGCTGCAGCCTGCTGTTTTAGGGCTGGAATATACTTGCTGCTGGCGACGCGTCCGCATCATGGTGCCCACGCGTTCCCAGCGCACCTACGGCACGTAGATCGCTCGTGTTGACGCATGGTAACGTGCCGAGTGCGCGTGGTGCAATATCAACTTGAACACTAGAGGTGCTCGTGCGACTTTCTCCGTGACTTTGGTTAAGTGGCCGCACATACCACCTCCGCTGGCGACGACACCCCTTTTCTTTCGCAGCAGCAAAAGTAAAATTATAGTTTCTTCTTCCTTGAAGAAGTTGTCCACGTTGTCCACTTTCCACATACACCTTGGTTGTTCACGTAAGCCCCAGAGGTACAATCTGACCGGCAGATTGATCTTTTCACATTCTCAGTGTCCAAGTGCTGTGTACTGCTCCTAGCAGTGGCCTCCGGTATTGAGCGTTTTGGCCGTGACGTGCTGCAGCAAGTATATGCACTGACGACGCAGAACACTTGCATGAACGTTTGCGTCCACAGCAAGTATATCCCAGGCCCAACCTGTCCTCCCAAGTCATACGTACTTTAGGCTGGTTTTTGCACACCTGAAATAACGCTCTCTGTGAGCGTATTTCACACGCTCCCTGTCACCCCCGGCGGCGGCAGGAGGAGAAATGATGGAGAGTCCGACTAAAGAGAAGGAAGCCAACTGAAGAAAGATATTTAACAAATGGTTAAAACACTTGAGGCGTGTTTAGCTCAACCAGCTGGGAAGCTGCTCCAGTAGTCAGAGGCTGCAGTTCTTCCACACAGCTGGTCTCGGTACAATTCTTAGCCTGGGACCTGCTGCAGCCCCCACTCTCTGCCCCCCTTTCCCTCTCCTCCCATCCGGTGATATAAAGGCCTTCAAAGCCTGAAGAAACACCTGATTACGATACAACAGTGTGCATTTATTATGTCGCTTATTTGAATTCTGTTTATTTATGTTCACTGACGAATGCGCACGTATATGACATGAAAGAAGTTACTGGCAGCCACCGCAACATCGCACATGTCCTGTTAATCCCTTTTATTCCGACTCGTTGTTAATAGGATCCGTAGCAACCACTGTAGCAACAATCACAAAACCTGAAAGAATGTACATCAACACGAAAAAGAACTTTGGGCCGTTTACACGACACAAATGGATATTATTAAAAGAAAGTGTATATTTGACGCTCGAAAAGTTATTAGAACAAAGCTGAAGCCGCAATCTATCTAAAAAAATATAAATTTCTACTGAAGATTGAAGGGGCATCCACCATTTTTCTTTTGGTCACAACAGGGAGGAACACGTCAGTCACGTAACCAACACTAGGAGTCGCTATTGGACGCTTTTTAAGAAAAACGTAAATATAGGTCGTATTTTGGTGCATGCAAAAACGACCCTATAGTACGTATGACTTTGGAGGACAGGTTGCCCAGGCCTTACAGGGGTGAGGAAGAACTGATCACTTGACACCTTCAACAAGGAGCTAACTAGTAATCATGTTGGTGGCAGTATTTCACAATGGGCTCTTCCACCAGCAAGACTGCATTTAAGCCCTAGTCCACACGGAGCTGAAGCTGGTTCAGGTGTGAAACCGATAGCAGAAATTTAGGGAAAGGTTTCACCATCCCCATGAAACCGCTGTAGTACATCCTACAAGGCTGTGGGTGCCGCTATGATGATTAAAGTGTAACACTCCAAACCTAGAACAAGACACAGCGCATGGGCAACTAAAGACTCACCTTGTGTTGCTGGAAATCAACAAAGGAAGGACAGAAAGGGAAAGATGGTTGAGGATTTAAGAGGCAAACGCTAAGGTCGCTTTCACACCTGACCAAGCGGACTTGATCCAATTGGGGAGCTGAAAGTTGCAACATTGTTGCGTTAATCATCCGTTTCGTTTCGGCTTTCACACTGTGATTTATGATGTGCTCCAAACTTTCTGAGCAGCATTACGTGGTTGAAAGGGGCGCTCATTGATTGGACAAAAGTAGGAGTGGAAATCCCTCCCACTCCAGAAAAACAACGGTCATTTAAGCATGGAGCGTTTTATTAAGTTGGTGGTTTTGACGTTTCTGTTTGTACTGCAGATGCACATGGCTCAGCAAGCGGTGCAGTGTGACTGGCTGGTAAGGCAGTGAGGCATGGAGCTGTTCATATGTCTCAAATAAAAGAGAGGCGGCACCGGAGGAGACTGGCCCGAGACCACGAGTTGCTGGCATCGCTACAACGACGGCAGGCAAGGTTTGTAACCTCACATATTACAAACGGCGGTGGACTGGTTGTCTTGTATTGCGCTTCGTCTCATCATTGTAGGGAAAGCTACAACGTTGGTGAATGCGCGCTCCTGTGATGCTATATAGCTGGTAGGGATTGACCTATTATTTTCTAACTTTGACAATCTAAATGTGACAACATTGAGCTAGAGTTTAAGGACTGCCACTGTTTGGGAGTTGTGATTTGATATTGTTTTAATATGCAAATTGCAATGTATGGATTATTGTTGCTCATAAGTTGAGCTAAGCTAGCTAGAACTGCTATGAGCGGCACTGTTGCATTGAAAGTAAACATACGAGGACTAATGGGCTGTAAGATGAGAATAAGCTATACTATATATGGTTAGATACTTTAGTAGAGGATGAGTTGAGTGGATGAGAGCTGGTTTAACCGGACAGGTTTGTTGAAGCGAACAAGACCCACGTTTTAGGTGGACAGAGTTGCTTGTTTGGTCGCACAGAGTTGGATGGGCTCACACCTGCCAAACGGAGCGGACTACCGTGAAAAAAACTCGGTCGTTTAAAGTGGACAAAAGCCTGGGTGAAAGCGACCTAAAGTTTAACAAGTTGAAATAGTTGCTCACTGCGCCTTTGCTGTTGTGAATTTTTTAATGAACTTTATTGTTGTTGTGAATGAGACAACGCACTTCGTGAGGATGATGAGGCAGATTTCTTACATTTTTGGCGGTTTTGCTGTAATTCGGCTTCGTGTAGATGGCCCCTTAAAGTAAATGGCTTAATTTGCTGTATTCATTCATGTTTTACATGTTTAACCTTACAAGTGACAATATATAAGCCGTGCTGGTGTAATATATACTTTTATAAATAGTATAACTATTGGTTTTGGTTTGCTGAACCACAGTAAAATATGTAATTGGATAGGAGGAAAAAAATTGTTGGAACATGTAGGAAATTAACGCATGGGAAATAGAGGGATGGGTTGAGTACAATGGGCAACATATAAGGAAAGTATGGAATAAATGGGGGGGGGGGGGAATACCACTCTTAAAGTATAACTTAATGAGCATCAATATATGTAAGCCACTGTTACTGACTGATATTTTTTCATCCAAGTTGCTGAACCACATGCCACATCTGAAGACACCCTCAACGACCTAGTGATGTAGTGGATAACAGGCAAGTGCACAGGCACCCTTTCTGATTGCAGAACTTCAAGATCAAGTGAGTTTGACCATGACTGTTATAACATGCCTCAGCATACTATTTGCTACCCAACAGTCAGTGCTTGCTCAGACACCATAACGTTCCCGTTGACAATGTTGGACTACGAGTCATTAAAAATGTCATGAAAAGCTATTAAATATGGTGAGAATTTGGAGAGCATGATGCACCAAGCAACAGTAGGAACTTTTAAGAAGTAAAAGAAAGATGATAAATCTCACTTCTGAATTGTTCCTATGCAAAATACACGACTGTGATAAAAACGATTAATAAATGAGGGCCTGGGTTCTAACTTTGGAGCCGTGCTAACATGATTATGTAAACACTTTTTTGCTAGTGTTACTAAATTACTTTACCCTATAACTTATTTGAGAGTGGAATGACTTGAGAGGTGCTAGAGTATAGGTGCTGTGTGGAGTGCTGTAACATCTCAGTACTACAACATGCTCAACCTTGGAGGAAGAGGGGTTTGTGAACCTATCAGTGCTGTTCACTTTTGTTGGGTACATTTCCATTCTTCGTCAAAGAGACCTTCTAAACTTTGGGAGACGTGGAGTTGTCACTGAGGAAGAGGGAAACCTGAGCCCTAATAGCTCTGGAAAGGGAGACTGAAGGCAGTGAAGAGCAGAGTTGTCTGAGGCTCGACCAAACATTGAGAAGAAAACATTACTTTAAGCGATTCATACAAATCAAGTATCTAAATAGTTAAACCAAAGGGTATGAATACTTAATCGACAGTAAGTTGTAAGAAATTGTTAAAGTAGTATATTGTTCGACTGTGTGTTTTCTATTGCAGATTGAACTCTTGAATGACATGAAGCTTACGGTGCCGATCCAAACATGGAGTAATAGTACAGAAACTGCATGCCCCTCGTAGCTGTGGTTTGCTGCCTTACAAGTCTAACCCCACTGCAGTTCTTCAACTCTTGGGCAGGATCTATATACAGCCTAGTTGGTCTAATTTTTGAGTAGGTGCTGTAGAGTTGGAGACTTTGATGATTGTTCTGCTCCTTGTCTGAAATCTTGTGAGGAGCACCTGGCCGTGGCCGCTTTATGACCAGCCGTGTTCTTTCCACTTCCGGATGATGGTCCAATGATGCTCACTGGAACTTTCAAAGTTTAAAATGCACCTGGACAAGCCTTAGTGTGTTTGAATAATAAGGCTGCGTAGGTCTTTAGACAGCTCTTTGCTTTTCCCATCATGAATGCTTCTTGTCTGACACCTTGGTGATGAGAAACCTTTTTAAAAGGATAATAGGACTAAAGCAGTGATATTCTTTGCTCTGATAGGGGACAGGATTACTTCTAAATACTGACAGACTCCAGCTGCTTTCTTGGTTTCGGTCTTTTTTCCTCCATTTCTTCATGTGTTCAATACTTATTCCCTGTGTCATTTCACTATATTAATTCTCCATTTATGGATAATGTTAGGAGGTTTTGTATGTGTGTATTTTGGGTAATTGCAATATGGTGAAAATTTGTATAATAGCACTAGAAATATATTTTGAGAAAATGTTGCAGTTAATCTTTATGCTGTTCTCATGTTAGCTAATAAAACAATCAATGATGGTGGAGAATGGGCACTTAATGTAACTAGTGAATAGGTGAGAGTAGAGACAGGCGGGTTGGGGATACGTGTTAGGTTGAAAAACTTTTTTAGTGCCCACTTTGTTCTTTTGGGTTTGTTTGCTTAATGCCTGCGGGTGGGGGGGACGAAAAAAAAGCTGGTTTAAGATGTGAAAGGTGGAGTGAAGATGTTTATGAGGGGTGAATTAGGATTAAAAAAACGAAACTGAACTGAAAGGAGATGGGGTTAGCGGCGCTAAAGGAAAAATAAAAAGAAAAGCAAATGAAAGGAAAAAAAATGGGGAAAAATAAACAGGCTAGGAACAAAAGGGACGGAGCACATAAACTAAGACCGAACAAACCAAACTAAAAAAAGCCGCCCAAACTAAAGTGAAAATAAAAAAATGGAATCTAAAACTAAACAACTAACAAACTAAACACGAAATAAAACAAAGAAAAGCAAACTAAAGACACAAAAAAAACTAAGGAACTGGCAGGCAAGAGTTGCCATGAATGAAGGTGTGCTGGGTGTAGGTGTAGGTGAGTGATAGAATAGGAGGATGAGGGAGGAGATGGTGGTGGGGAGCAGGCAAGGAGAAAGAGGGTAAGAGGAGGATGGATGTAAAATGAAAAAAAAAAGGGGTTAGAAACAGGGGCGCCATGGATAGAAGAGGTTTAGCGGTGGCGGATAAAGTTTAAAGTGGTGGGTCGGTAAGATAAGTTATGTAGTGTGCAGGGGTTCACGCCATGCGAAATAAAGCTAGGTTCTGCTAAAAGCGAGAAAGTAGAGAATGAGGTGAAATGCAAGCGCATAGTATAGCCGTTCGGTCATAAGGAGTAGAAATATTTTTGAAGGAGAGATAGGAGAATGTGAGGATGGGAGGGGAGGAAGGAGGGGTGTGGAAATGGCAGGTTAAAAAAACGACTCTTTTAGGGGAAGGAGGGGCGTGCGATTGGCACTGGCCAAAGCGGGGCGGGGTGGGGTGGGAAGGGAACGCGGTTTGGGCCCAAATGCTCTAGGGTGAAGGGAGTAAAAAAAGAAAAATGTAAAAAAAAGTAAAAGAAAGAAAAAAGAATGAACTGTAAAATAAGGCACGTTAAATGTGAATGCGGATAAGGACATTGATGAGGGAGCATTGACGTGGTCCGGACAAAACTTTTTTTGAGGAATAGATAAATGGGAGGTGATGTGGGAGTGGAGGTGTGTAAATAGCCCATCCAAAAAGACAGGTTAAAAAGAATAAATAAAAATAAGAAAGGTGGAGTTTGACCCCAGGAGACATGCTGCCGTGTGCTGCCACGCCGAAATGTAATATGGGAAAAGTCCAAAAAGAAGGAGAGAAAGGAGATCGGATTTTTCCCCACTTGTCTACACTGTTTCCCAGCGTTGTAGGGGAATAATATCGAGGGTAAAGTGTTTTTTTCCAAAAAGAAGTTATTGCAAGGGAATAAAAAATGGGAAAATAAAGGTGAGGAGAAAAGGATTAGGCTCTGGGCGGTTGTCGCCTATGGAAATGGGGGATTGTGAAAGCAGGGAGGGAGGGTGAAGGGAAGGTCCTAGCGACGCACAAAGTGGCGACGGAGGGGGGGCGCAAGGTAAATAGGGCAGGGCGATAGGGTATGGGTGAAGTTTGGGGGGGGGAAAGGTGGCGGCTGTTCTTGGGCTTTTCTGGTCATGGGGCGGTAAGGGCGAAAATAATGGCACGGCCCCGGGGGGTGCAGAGGGGGGGGCTGTGGCAGTCGTAGGGTGGGGGGGGTGAATGTGCATGGTGAGATTTTACTGTGTGCCGTTGTGCCGGCGGGGAGTGAATGGCTGCTCGGGTGATGAAAAAGGGGGAAAGGAGTGAAAAGAGGAGGGGCGTGGTTCGGGCGCCGAATAAAGAGGCGCGCGCGAAAGGGGGAGTAAAGGAGAAAAAAAAGGAAATAATTTTAAATGGTAGCTCAATTGCTGGGTGTGTGGGCGGCGCTCTAGTTGGGCGCTCGGAGAGGGGGGGGGAGGTGGGGGGGGAGGGGGCGGAGCCGGGGGAGGAGCGGTGGCGTTCTGTCTTGGACTGTGGAGCGGAAATGTCACGGTTGGTGGTGGGGGGTAGCAGAAAAGTGCTGCTCTGTGTTGGAAATTTGTGATTGCTGTGTCCATTGGGAGTGAAAAAATTGATTGTTGCTCTGTCAGTTCTGTACTAACGAGCGAAAAATATCAAAGACTACAGCGCGCCCGTTTGTTTTGCGTCGGTTCCCCCGGAAGAATGTTTTGCTACTGATGTGTTTGGGTAATTTGTGATGAAGTAAGTTTTTTTGTTACAAGCATTTCCAAGATAGTTTGTGTTTCCTGTTTGCTATGTGGAGTGGATAATCTTATTAATGAGGCTAGAGATTCGTTTGACTTACGGCAGATTAGCATGGCGCCGCCGGTAAAAGAAATAAAAGAAATATCTTCATATGTCAAGGTGTCTGAATTGTGTCATATTTTCAAATATTTCTGTGCCAAACTCATTCAAGTGAAAATGTTTTTTGCTCTCTTTGCAATTAAAAAAAATTTGGAAAATATAATAAATGGCTGCTTTTCCAAGGCTGCTTGCTTTTCAGTTAGTTCGCCATTGGAGATGGATGGGGAGTTGTCTTGTGGTCAGGCAGCTCAGGAATATTCAGGTGGTTTAGTGATGTCTGTTTTATAAACTGAATGTCTGTGGCGTTTGCTTTCAGGAGTAGTCTGTTGTTTGGGGGTTTTGTTGGAGGAATGACTTGGAAGAAAATAATAGGGGATTTCCGCTTCCGGTCCGGTTCCGGAAGTTGAAATCTGAGCTTTTCCGGGCAGGAATGGTCACAAGTCTCGATGTTGCTGCTCTGTCCATTGTGTCTCTAATATCGGCGTCTGTTTTCATGGTTGACTGAAAGACATAAGGAAGAAGTGGATGAAAGGATTTGTCGGAGTGAAGGACGAAATTTAAAATAAAAAAGGTTGCACGTTGTCTGTGTCGGCACTTAATGATGAGACTACATAAGCTAGCGTTAGAAGCTGGTTGTTGACATTCAACTTTTCGCTTGGAAAAATAAAGTGTCTGAAAACTGGGTCTGTCCGTTTCCAGTGGAACTGGGGACTGCCAAAAAAGGAGACGTTTAGATGCTTGTGTGTTTCAGCCGCACAAGTTGGCACGTCTCGAGCTGGTATGTGCTGCCACACGCTGTGCAGCTGCGGTAAAAAAATGTGTGTGTTTTATTATAAAGTTTGGTCTTCACCGCGGCGAATCAGTCGTTTTGTCCACTTCTTTTAGCTCTTCGTCTGGAATGAAAACTTGGTTGGGTTTTCGTTTAAAAGTTTAAGAGTAGTGCTGCGGACTACTGTTGAGGTTGATTAGAGGATAACGGTCTTTGTGCGGCTGAAAACACAAAGCATCTGAAAGGTCTCCTTTCTTGGCAGTCCCCAGTTGTTCCACTGGAAACGGGGGGTCAGCGTTTTCAGATGTTTGTGTGTTTTAGACGCAAATGTTGCACGTAGTCGTGCTGGCTATGCTAGATGTGTGAAGTGCCGGTGTTGTGCCCCACCGGCGACAAAAACGTGTGTTTTATTATAAAGTTCGGCCTTCCGCGGTGTCGTCGTTTGTCCGTTTTGTCCAGTTCCTTGTCTAGAATGAAAATTAGTTGTTTGGGCGATTTAAAAGTAAACAGAGAGGAACGGCTGTTGTTTACATGGCCGGAAGAGGAAGTGTCAAATACCGGGACTTCGGTAGCGTGTATCCTTTGGTGTTACATTAAATCTAAGAATAGATTACATTTTAAATCAGTTAGAATGCTCCGACATAATTGCTTCTGATGTTCTGTTTTCAGCTCCAGACAAAGCTGGAGACAAACAAATTTGTTTTCTGATTTTGACAGGCTCAATTTCTGGCCAAGAAAATTTGTTTTTTTTAATCTCAACTAACTGAGATAATTTAGGTCTGCGTCAGATCAGGGATCAAACTGATGCATCAAACTCTCGATAGAGGGGGATTCAGTGTTCATAAAAAGAATGGAGAAGGTGGAGCTGCTAGCTTCTGCTACTGCTACAAACATGCTTCTCTCCTCTCCTGCTCAAAGTTACAGTTAACTGCAAAATTAAACGCACAAAGAGAAAGAGAGAGAAAAAAGAGAAGTAAGAAAGAGAGAAAAAATAGCTGGCTACAAATATTCCCCTGGAATGCAGTCCTCGCTGCTTCTCCTGTCTGTCCGGCTGTGGTGCTGGTGTTCTCACCGAAAAGAGAGAAATACCGATTTTCCACAAGAATGGTTTCCGTGTTTATGGAGCGCTCATGCCTCTGGGCCCGACACGGCTGGGTCAGTCCTGATGGGTGGTAGTGATGTGCAGATGATGAGCTTGAAGGTGTGTTGAGAAAAAGGGGTCAATGAAGTGGGGTGTGTTGTAGATAGGTCCGGAGAGTGGTTTGTGAGAGGACGAAAGTCGGTCTGTGTTTATCTGAAAGAAAATTAAGTGTGTTGAGTTGAGATAAATTCGGTGAAAATGAAAGAAGAAGCGTAAGCAAGAAAAGGTTTTCGCTTCCCGACCGATTTTGTTGCCTGCCCTGCCATGGTGTCGAACGTGCGTCTCCATAGTGCTGTCCTCGTGGTTCTTGCTGCGTTGGGTTGTGCAAATTAAAGTAATGGCGGATGTGTTTATGGTGGTTGGATGCCTCCTTCTAGGGGTCGTGGTGCGTCGTGCTCTTCTTTTTTGATTTTGTATTGTAAATCTAAGGTCGTCGCAGTGGTAAGTATGGGAATGGTTTCCCATTAGTTTTTGGTTAAGGTGTTTGCTGTTTTCTCAATCCTTTTATTAGGCGGTGGCGAAATTGGTTTTACCTTTTTCCCCCTTTGTTGAAGAGAAAGAGGTGCTGTTTGTGTGCTTAAGGAAGAAAGAAAAAAGTTAGGAAGAGAGGTGAAGGAAATGTGCAAAGAAAAAAAGGTAAAAGTGGTGCGGTTGATGGAGGTCTGGGTAAAGGGCTGGCTTGGTGGATATAAGGAGGGCGGCGGAGAAAAAAGGAAAAAAAAGTAATGTAGGACTTCGCTGCACCGTAAATATAATCCCCCCGGTGTGCTGTCCAGTTAGCCGAAACTGTGTTTCTGAGGGACTCAGCCGGCATCTCCCCTCCTCCGTCGTGGGTTCTGCCCGGTCTCTCTGTGGCAGGTAATCAGCTGCTGGTGGTCTAGGTGTTGGCTCGCTGGTTGTCCGTATAAGCTGTCATACGTCCCGGAGGTATCGTGTTTTGGTGGCGCTAAAGAGGCAGCTGGTGGGGATGGGAGAAAGAAATCAGGGTCGTGGGAGGGTGCTTGTGGCGATTGGTGAGAAGAGAGGCCCGCCTAAAGACGAAGTCCCTTCCGGAGCTGGCGTTTCTGGGTCGTCGTATGTTTTACGTGAAAAGTGGGATTTCAGGTGATGCTTTAAATTGGTGGTTTTGGCGTTTCTGTTTGTCTGAGATGCACATGGCTGGCGAGAGGTGAGTGTGCGGCTGGTAAGACAGTGAAGATGGGCTGTTCATAGTGTCCCAAATAAAAGAGAGGCGGCACGAGACTAGGAGTTGTTGGCGTTGCTACGACAACGGCAGGCAAGGTATGTAAGCTCACAGATTACAAACAGTGGTGGACTAGTCGTTTTGTGTTGCGCTTCGTCTCATTATTGTAGGGAAAGCTACAACGTTGGTGAATGCGACCGCTCCTGTGATTTTATCATAGCTGGTCAGGGATTGACTATTCATTTTCTAACTTTGACAATCTAACATGTGACAACATCTGAGCTCAGAGTTTAAGTACTGCCACTGTTTGGGAGTTGTGATTTGATTTTGTTTTAATATGCCAAATTCACAATATATAGATTATTGTTGTTCATACAGTTGAGCTAAGCTCGCTAGTAATCAGATACGTTGTATTTTTGTACTTGTAACCGGCACGTTGGGTCTGCCCACCACTGGGGGTCGCTGCGTCCCGACCGCCACATTCCAGCTCCTTCCGGTGTCACACCGGCAGCGAGTTGCTAATCAGCAGGAGGCACACATGCTGTTGAAATATGGGCAAGTTGACGCAGAACGCCAGAACCTCTTCCTGCTGCTACTGCTGTGTTGTCTGCCAAGTTGGAATCTTTGTCCTAAGATCGGCACATTATCGGCTGCTTGCCGTACAGCCAAAGTAACTCTGTTTTAAGGCATTGTAAATATTTTAAGAAGCATATTTGTCTAACATGTTTCTGTTTTTGCAGATGTAACTGCCGCTGCTGCTTCGTTTTTACCTTTAACTCACTTGTCTCTGTATTGTTTTGTGGTTTTTAAGGGTGCTAGGTTTTATTTAGTCATTTTAGTGGAGGAGTTTCTTTTTGTTTGGTTTTTGGTTCCCATATACATATTTTTTGTATCTTTTATATTGATTTAAAACAGAGGTACAGGCATTAATATTTTATCGGTAGCCTTGTGGTTTTATTATTTACTCCTGTGTGTTTTCCTTGTTTTATAGGTTGACTTTTGGTTGACCGTTAGTGTTTTATGCCACCTTTTGAAATACTAGCTGTACCTCTATACTTTTAGATGTTACTACCTCCTTTTTGTTTTTATAGTTTTAAATAAAGGGCATTTTAACGTTGAAAAAACCAGCATCTATCCAGCATTGGTTCAATGGGAACTGTAATTAAACATTGAATCAATATGGAATTTTCAACCTCAACCAAAAACAACCAATCTGACCAAAATCCAACATTGAATTAGACATTTTGCTATCTGGGTGATGTGATGCAGACTCTGTGTGGTATAAATCCAGCTTAAATCATAACAGGAGCATCATCTTAGTCCTCATTTATTTTAACTGCTCCCAATCCATCCTGCCACAACACAGTTTGAAAATTAAATGAAGTCCTGTGAGATCTCACAGTCTCTTAACCTCTGCCTTCCCACCCCACTACCACCACCACCCCCCATCACCATGGAAACAATGTTGATTCACTGCAGGGCATTTCAACTTTGAAAAACCAGCATATCCAGCATTGATTCAGCAACAGTTTTTCAACTTTGAAATGGGAACTGTAATTAAACATTAAATCAACAGACAATTTTCAACCTTAACCAAAAATAACCAATCTGACCAAAATCCAATATTAAATCAATGTAAATTGCTATCTGGTCATGGTCACCTGTGAAAGAATTAGCCTTCAGTAATCCTGTTTGATGCAATCCACTACTTCTTTGCCTTTCTCGTCAGGGCCTGAGGCAGGAGGATATTCCCCTGACTGTCAATTACAGATAATTACAGCTTTAGAGTGAAAGCTTTGTTTAACAGGCTTGTTCTAAATTACATATAATTGATATGGTCTTTTAAAAAAATCATTGACGTTGTTTGATGACTGTTTTTGCTTTTCCAGATGTTTGTAGGGGTGAAAGACGTGACCTGTTTCTTCTGATTTATGACTTTAGAGAAAATGGCCTGCGGCCACTGGGGTCCACAGACCGCATGTCCAAGAGGAGCATTTTTAGCAAAAAGTTACAAAAGCCTGAATTTGACATTTGGAGGTACACAGAGAAATTATGTCCATGACTGAATCCATATGACACATCCATCCAGATAAAAATAGAGGAGTTGATCACAATGGAAGATATAAAACTGACAACTGTGCAGGAGTTCATAACCTTGGTTTCCACAAACACAAGTCATGTGTGTGTATTTGAGTCAACTAAAAGTCAATTCCTTCTAATAAATGTGCAAAGCTCTGACATGCGTTTATTCCCTGTCCAGAGTGTGCCTCAAGTACCTGAGTAAAAGTCTGAAGGACAGAGATTCAAATTACAAATTTACAACAGCCAAATCAGTAAAAACTTAGCAGCTGAATTCAGCTGACATGGTGTTTGCATCATAAAAGTTAGGTAAAGCTAGGTACACACTACAGGATTCCTAAGACCTAGATGTAGAGACCACACACTTGATGATTACAAAAGACAAACAACACAAGATTTACCTCTTCTGATCATATAGTGTGGGGTGTACACGACGGAGAACCCCCCACACTAGCTGATTCGTCAGCAGAGAATTGGCTCCTTCACTGTCAACATCCCAAATCTCGCGATATCAAACGAGACTTCGTGACAAGACTTTGTGACAAGACTTTAGCATAAACAAACGTAGCGGACTTTTCAGCCTCTTAAATTGTGGAAAAAAACACGCATTCATAGCAAAAAAACATTGTGGAAAAAGTCATAGAGTAATAAGACTGTGGCTGTATGACGGCAAGTTGGAGGTGAATAAAAATACTTCCTTTTTCTGTCGGTCAGCTGTTAGCTCTCGTGTTTTGATTGGCTGTTGTTCTGGGAGCCTCCACATGATTTCCCAATGAGAGCAGCATTTTTGAGTTTGCACAGCTGTGAACACTGTGCGTGTTCGGATCGTCTCGGAACACCACACATACCAGGAATTGTAGTCGCAAATATCAAACATGTTCATTATCTACGATCTCTCTTTCTGCGGCCATCCGGATCGGACAAAATCACTCGTAACTCACATCACACAATGAGAAGTTCAGATGCGATGTTTTTTGCAAACATCTGACAATCGACCTTTGCTGGCTTTGATCGTAAGGGGAAGATCGGGACATAAATCGGGCTGATTTCAGATCTACGCCCAGCCGCCTTTTTCCCTACACCCCCTACAGACGATAAAGGTAGGGGGCCACCTAACCCCTCGAGTGCGGGGTGGGGGCGGGTGGAGGTTAGAGATACTCCAGAAGCTGGGACCTGTGAGGTTTTCTCCCTGCCTGTGGAAGGGAAGGCTGTAGAACGAGAGCCCACTCTAAGGAAGCAGCGAAAAGGTTTGGAACCTGTTGCTCTAAGGGAGGAAATAGCTGAATAGCCTTGACTGTTTGGCTGGTTAGAATGGCTTGGGCCCGCCCCAGGGAGGGGAGGGGGGGGGGGCGTTGGGCTGGGGGATTTCCCTCGTGTGGCGTGCGGCCGGTGTTATTGGCGCCTCGTGGGTGTCGCTGTTTCGTGTTGTGGGCGTGGGTGTCGGTGGAAAGGCTAAGCGTTCCGGAGGGCGTGTAGGCAAATAGGGCACCGTCTGTGAGGGTCTGGCTTGGTGGTGTGTGGTGGGGTGTCGGTTGCTGTGTTTTTTTGGGTTGTGAAAATGAAGGGGGAAAAGGTGAATCGGGTTCGGTCTTCTCTCTCCCTGCCCGGGGTGTAATGGTGGTCACTCTTTGCTGGGTGTTGGTTCTTTGCTCCTGGTGAGGTTGGGAAGTGGGGGGAAAGGAAGGGGGGAGGGGGTGGGAAAAATGGTTGTTTAAGAGAATTTGCTGGGTTAAAGGAATTTTTCTGCATCATCATAAACGGTCTATGCTCGGGCTTTGCTAGTCAGGTAAAACCGGTGTGTTCCCGGTGTGCAAAGAAAAATCAAATTTTGAGGTTGGTTTAAGAGGTTAGGTTTGTCTGTGTCCCAGTACTGGTTCTTCTGAAAGACTGGAGGCATCTTGCATCACTGACTCCTCCTTGCTGTTTGCATCTGCCCCTGGTTTTTAAAAAGGTAAGCTGGGTCGTCTGTAGATTGTGCTCCTCGTCGGTGTTTCCAGGTCTGAAAGTGGTCAAAGTAAAAGGATATCTAGAAGAGATGGGCTGGCCGTTCCAATCTCCTTTTAAGTAGATTTGAAAAGGTCCGTAAATGCTTTTAGAGAAAACGTTTGTGTTCGTGGTTTTGTCGCACAAGCACGGCTGCCAAGTGATGCGTGTCGGGAAAATGTGTGTTGGTTTTCTGGTCTGTGCTGCATTTGTACAGTTGCATTTTTCTCACGACTGGAGAAGTGGGTGGGTTTGTCTGTTAAATGGTTAAAATCTGGAGAAAGGAAGTCTTTGTGTAGTAGGAATTTTTCTGAGAGACAAAAATGACTGTGGAGTTCCCCAGGGCTCTTCCTGGGCCTTTCTGTTTTCTCTGCCCCGGCGGTTTAGAAAAAATATTAGTTCTGTAGTGAGTTTATTAGTTCAGGGCCGGGGCCCGTCGGCTCTTGGTAAATGTTTGAGGAGATTATGCTGGATGTGCCTACTTCAGTGAAAAAAAAAATGGGTGATTGTTTTTGGAGCAAAGAGAAACGAAGGGGTCAAGAACTTCGTCCTCCAATAAACCAATCGGCAGAAATCTGGGTGTGTGATGGACTCAGACTAAATTTGAAAAACAATCAAAGGCTAATCGCTCTCCGAGACTAAGGATAAAAGTCTGTGTCTAGGAAAATCTGGAAAACTGTCCTGCTCTCTTCGTCGGCTTGCTACTGTACAGCGTCTTTCTGGTCTCCTAAAACGTTAAAGTGGCTATTCAGACTCTGCTGCCCGAGTTCTCACAAAGACAGAAAAGTGGACCACATCAGTCCAGTTCTCAGGTCTTTCCTGGCTGCCGGTCCATCAGAGAATAGACTTTAAGTTCTGCTGCTGGTCTTAAAGCTCTGAATGGTTTGGCCAAAATACATCAGTGACCTCTTGCCCGTTGACCTGCTGACCCCTCAGGTCTCTGGTCCGGTCTTTTCAGTTCCGAGTAGAACCAGACATGGGAGCTGCGTTCAGCTTCTTGCTCCATGTTGGAACAAACTCCCGAAAGTCTCAGATCAGCTGAAACACTTAGTTTATTTAATCCGGCTGAAGACCCACCTGTTCTCAGCTGCATTTCGTATTTTTTCAAAAGTTAAAATCCGCCGTCTCTGTTCTCTTTTAATCTTAAATGCTTTTAATTCTGAATCATGCTTCTAATTGTTTTTTTGTTTTTTTTCTCCCTTTGCTTATAATGTTTTATGTAAGCACTTTGTTGCTCTGTCTGAAGTTTAAATAAACTTGCCTTGCCTTGCCTTGCCTTGATTTTCCTGTAGTGTGTACCTGCCTTAACATATAACATCCATGCCTTTTGGGCCCTTTTTGTTTTTCTTCTGGGTGTTTTGCTCAAAAGGGTGCCCCAGGGGCCCCGCTGGCCCCTAGGGAATGCGTCACGGCGGGGTGGCCTGCCTTCCCCCTTATGCCCTGGAGGGATCCCGGGAGGCAGGGGTACCTAATGCCGGTAACGGCTCATGTTCCAGAGCGGAATTCACACTCCCCTGGCCTCCCTTCCCAAGACCTCTCTCCCCCTCTGCTCTACTTCACACACACACACACATAGGGTCTTGGGGAGGGTGTGTGTCAAGCGGGCGTGGTGGGGGGGGCACCTAAGTGCCTTTGTTTGCCGCATCTAGAGACAGCCTGCTCCCCAGTTTTAACCACAGTTAGACACCTAAACACATAAAATAACAACAGCTCACAACCACTTCTGAGAGGCGGGCCATATAGCGTGTGGAAGGGGGGGCGGGCGGTTGGGTGGTCATACCGCTTACGCGACCCCACTCCTGACATGACTTGGTACTGCCTCTCAGTTTTAACTGCAAACAACACACATTTTACACAAAGTCATGAGCGGGGGGGCAGGGTCCTTTTCTAACCCGGTCTCCCGGGTGCTACTGGGGGGAGGGGGGTAGTGGCTGCTTCACGCGCTAGTGGTCATGGCCGGCTCCATTGCGGGGGAATCTGCTGGCTCGGGGGATACCTGGTCTGCTGCGTCTGGGGGTGGGGGATAGAGGGGAGTGGGGGGGGGGGGGGGGGGATGCCGGGGTCTTGGAGCTCGCGGCTCCTTCCCCGGCCCGGGCTATCACCCAGGAGGCACGAAGGCCCGTTGCCCTGACTAGGTTGAACCTCTTCTCTGCATAGCTCTGCATGTGTTTGTATGATCTGAGGATATTTAAGCCACCTGCAGGTCCTCCTGTAGGGGATTGCTTGTTTTGTTTTCCAACAGAGACCTTGGAATGTTGTTTAGGGATCGCTGTACAGATGCACCAGTGAACTATGTAAGTGGATTCATACTTACACAGTACTTACCTCTCTCTCTCTCTTTACCTCTTCCTCAGTCCTTTCTTTCTGTTCCACTAACTGTCGTTTCTCCTTTGTCAAGCCCAGCAGTATGGTATTGAAAACCGTTATAAACAAATGTTTAATTAAAGAAATAAAATGAATGAACAGGATATCAAGGGGAGCCTTGTGTTCATAAAGCTCCCCTTGGTAAAGCAAAACTGTTCAACACAATACAGCAATCGGATTTCCATTCTGCTTGCTATGATGCTGGACAGGACAAGAAAAAAAAAAAGCTTACAAAGAGACTAAAGGCCCTTTCAGATAGAACGCGTTTTTGCTGAGTTCACCGCGGGGTAGGGCGCAGAGTCGGCGGCAGACCCAGCGGCAGCGCGCACTGTGGGCGCGCGTTGCTAAGCGACAGACCAGGAAGTGTTTCCCCCCTCTAAATTTTGTCCCGGATTTGGTTCAGTAGGTGGCGCTCTGATTGGGTTGCAATCCGCCGGAAACCCCAAGAAGAAGAAGAAGAAGAAGAATAAAACCCAAGAGAAGAAGAAGTGTTTTCTCCCTGTCGCGCTTTGGTGTGAAAGCAGTGAAAGATGCATCTCTCATCGTCGCAGCAAAAAGCTCTTGCTTTAATTCTCCTGCGGAGGAGGAGGAGGAGGAGGAGGAGGAGATCAGCACCAAATCAGAGGGTGTGGGTCCATCTGATCCTGATGGCAAGGCAGGACTTGGGGGAGTACCGGCTCGTTCGGGAGCTCCACTTCCATACGGACCGTTTCGAGGTTTACTTCAGGCTGACCAAGGAGCAGTTCGACAGCTTGTTGTCCAGAGTTGGTCCAAGCCTTAAGAGAATGCGGACAAACTTCAGGCAGCCCATCTCTCCAGCTGAACGCCTGGCCATTTGTTTGAGGTGAAGTGAATTGTCATATTTGGTCATTAGACGTGTGTCTTATAAAAATAAATGAATAAACTGCCTCTTGATGGACACTCGTGTGTGTACTGCATACTGTACACACCCACACACACAAATTTACTGTCAAATCCATGTCATTACACATTTCAGATACCTGGCAACTGGGGACTCATTCACCACCATTGCCTCCAGTTATAGCATGGGGATCTCAACAGTGGCAGGGATCATCCCAGAGGTCTGTCAGAAGATTTGGGAGAGCCTTGTGGAGGAGTTCCTCCCTGTCCCGAATGCGGCTGACTTGAGGGAAATAGCCACTGCTTGGGGGCCTTGGATGGGAAGCATGTTGTGATCCAGGCAGGCTCCTGCTAACTCTGGATCCCAGGACTATAATTACAAGGGCACCTACTCCGTAGTCCTCCTTGCCCTTGTGGATGCAAGCTACCGCTTCCGGGTGGTGGATGTGGGGGCTTTCGGCCGCAGCAGTGATGGGGGCATCTTTGCTGCCTCTGCATTTGGGCGTGCTCTGCAGGAGGGGACTCTGGATCTGCCAGAGGACACACCTCTACCTGGTGCTGAAGACCAGGGCCCCATGCCTCACACTTTTGTGGCAGATGAGGCTTTTCCACTCAAGTTAGTGAAATTCTTTTAATGGATAATTTATGACTATGTAGTATTGTTTTTTTTTGTTTGTTTTTTTTTAAAGGATTTTTTGGGCACTAGTGGCCTTTATACGATAGTACATAGTGACAGGAAAGGGGCAGAGAGAGTGGGGAGTGACATGCAGCAAAGGGACCTGGACCGGGAATCAAACCGGGGCCGACTGCGTTGAGGAACTGTAGCCTCTGTTCATGGCGTGGCTGCTCAACCAGCTGAGCTAATCACCGCCCCTACTATGTAGTATTGTTAATCTAAACATTCCACACAATTAATTCTTAAACTACAACATTCTTTCACATGAGTATTGTAGTCTCACCAACTTGAACGCTATTCCTAAACATTTTTATTGTATTAAATATTTTAGAAAGTCATTACGGTATCATGTTAACATTTTATGATTGAAAAATGACATATGGGTTTAGTTATTTTGCACAATTGTCTTTGTGTTAATTTGCCAGTGGGTGCTGTTCTTATATTTGTTATTGTTCTTTTTCTATTACAAGGAGGAATTTGCTCCGGCCCTACCCTGGGAGAAACATCTCAAGGCCTGAGAGGGTATTTAACTATCGCCTGTCAAGAGCCCGCAGAGTGGTAGAGAATGCCTTCGGTATCCTCGCTGCTCCGTGGAGAGTCTACCGCCGGGTGGTCGGAGTGAAGCCTGGAAATGTTGACTGGGTTGTGAAGGCCACTGTGGCCCTTCACAATTTCCAGAGGTGGAACTCCACACCCCAGGCAACATCGGAAGAAGCTCAGCCCTCCCCTGCACTGCAAGATCTGCGACGAGTTGGCTCCAATCGTGCCTCCCAGGATGCCCTCTCTGTGCGGGAGAAGTTCACCACCTTCTTCCTGTCTGCTGCTGGTGAAGTTCCCTGGCAGAGCAACATTTAATCCTGCCAACCTGACCCACACCCTTTCTGCTGCTCCTCAAAACGGCTCTTTTAAGAGCCAACTATTTACTCCTTAAGAGCTTTTCCTTATCTTCACTAATCAGAATCAAATCAAATCTTGTTTGTATGGCCTAAATTCACAAAACAAATTTTGACCTGTGCTTTGTTAATGCAAAGACTAGATATATCTGGTACAACAATTACTGTTTTGCTTTCAAAAAACATTTTATTGAACTAAAGACAGAGTGTGTGCGCGTGTGTCTGCATGTGTGTGTGTGGGGTGACTATGAAAACTCAGCACGGTGAAGTGCCTGCAAAATCTCTATTTTAACCAAACTCCTCTTCTCCTCTGACAGACTCCGGAGACGAGGAGCCAAGCTCAACAAGAAGAGCTCCTCAGCATCCGGCTGCTTGCTGAGAAGCCCCATCACCTCCTTTTCAAATGCATCCTCCTCTCTCTGACGTTTTTTCTTTCTTCCTGCAGATGGACTTGGGGTAGGAGGACGGGGAGGCTGGCTGGTCCCTGCAGGCGGTGACAGTGGGGATGAGGTGCCTGGCATCGGCACCTCATATTCCTCTGGGGGAACCACTGTCAAATTCAGGGTGACTGTGTCCTCATCAGGATCCAGTGGGGTGGTTGGCCGGGCAGTGGTGGTTTGAGGGCCTGAATTGGAGGTGGAGGGGAGAGGACTTTGGGGGGGGGGGGGGGGGGCAAGCCTGGGGTGATGAGGGATGAACTGGTGGTGGGAGGGGGGTGGAGGTTGGTCGAGGTTTCCCTCTCCACCACACTTGGCTCCAGGTAGGACATAATCCTGAAAAACTTCCACGCCACTTGCTCTCCTCCTGCAGACCCACTTCGCTTCTCCCTAGCTGCCTTTCTCTCCTTCATATAACGGTCCCTCAGGTTCTTCCACCTCTTTTTTAGATCTTCCACTGTGAATAGTTAGATATGTTTTTAAAAACTTCTCTATTTCAAAACGTGTCCAACAATATGTGAACATAAGGTTCCTTCTATGAGTTTGTTTTTGGTCCTTTTTTTCTGAGAAAATGTGTGTCAATAAAGTCTTATATTTTCCTCATTCTGATTAACTATCTCTGGACTCAGTACAGCTGCACCACTTATCTGCTGCTCCTATCTCACATTATTGGATTAATTGATCAATCCAGATATGTCTGACAATTATGACTGCAGATATACCTGGATTAACCAGTTTTTTAAATAATTTAACTCAGGAGAACAACAGCAGTCTTCCTGTCAAGAAGTAGTAGATTATATATTTCTGGCATGTTATTGAAAAAAAAGCTTGTGTGCCTTTGATAAATAGCTCATTTTAAGCTGATACTTATGGTTAAAAGTAAACATTTCAAGCCTTCACTTTGAACAAACCTGGCATATTCATCAAATCGCTGATCTCCCTCCATCTCTGTCCCTTCCTGGTGAGATCACGGTAGGCGTTTTGTCTACTGTCCCAGAGCTCTGGGTGTAGTGATACCAAGTAAATCAATTTGTCTTCCATATTTTGTTTGACTGCAGATTTACTTCCTCGAGTTTTTTCCCTCCAGAACCGGCTTGTCTCCTATTGGATGCGCTAGGATGTTGTCACAGCACGCTGCGCCCGAATTGAACATTTTCAATTCGGGCGCAGCGGCACCGCGGCGGCACGCGCCCACCTTGCGCGCCGCGGTGCTCTGCGACATGGCGGAACGCGCTGCCGCGGCGGTACCACATACACAATGAATGGGTTTGCCGCCGTCGGCATGCGCTTGCCACGTTCTATATGAAAGGGCCTTAAAAATGCCCATAAAAACATTTTGTAGTTATTAAGGGTCTTAAAGACTTAAATGATTTGTTTACGATCGGCCTGACTTCTGCATTTTATTCATACATCACTGGCTGGTCACTCCAGTCTGGACCACCGTCCACTTCCAGACCTGATTAACTCGGCCGCTCCACTTCCAGACTGAGACGTCTCTGCTTCAGAGAGGATGTACTAGCATCCTGTCCTGCACAACACTGGTAGAGTCCAGAAATCATGAAGCTGCTGCGGCTGCTCACGCAACGACACACTAAGAGGTGCTCAAAGGAAAAAGGATGGGTTGAGGCACTCTGGATTTGCAAGTGAATTTATTTGTGCATCAACACGTTTTGGCTTTTCAGCCTTCATCAGGGTAAAAAAAAAAAAAAAAACTCGTGGGTTTGATGAGCACCTGCTGGCTTATTTTCTTTTGAGCCATTGTTCCTTAAGACTTGATCCAGTGAGCACTACACCTCCTCTCTTTCAACACTAAGAGGTGCGTATGAGAGAGGAGGAAAAAAGAGGGTACGCGGCACAGAACTGAGGACAGATCTGATCAAACCATGACTCCTGCATTACATTAAGATATCAAAGAATTATTTCAGATGGCGGAGGGGGAGCGCAGAATATGGGCCCTTTAACTACGTCTTTCACAAAAACCAGGCCAAGTCCCTTAAGTCCTTGGATCTCCTTGAATTTCAAGTATCGTTCTGTCTTATGGTCTTACAGTCGTGCTCAATAGTATTGACACCCTCCAATTAAAGATGGAAATAAAAATCTGTTATCAGTGAAGCAATTTGAAATTGACGAAATTAATAATAAATAAAAATTCCATGGAAATCATGACACGTGATTTGAATTTTGGTTTAACGGACATATTAAAAAAGAAACACAAAAAATAAAACAAGCCAACAAGCATGGTGGGCTCTGAAACAGTCACTGCAATCAGGTGTTTTCTGTAACGCTCAAAAAGACTTTTACAGCTGTTGACAGGTGTTTTGGTCCACATTTCACAGGAAAGGTGCTCTAATGTGTCTGGGCCAGTTTTTTTTTTTTAATTGTTATTTCTTACCACAATTCAAAGGTAATATTTAATTTCACTAAATTATATTTTTATATATTATTCGTTTCTTTAGTTTCTTGTTATTTGATTCATTATTGTGAATTTAGCCTTTTCTTTAATTGGAGGGTGTAAATAATCTTGAGCACAACTGTATGTATTTAAAGGAGTCATCACCCGGAAATCCCACTTTTTCACATTAAAACCTGTGTACTGGAACGGGACCTCGGTTATAACGCGCCAGAAACTCTGGAGAGTGAAAGTAACTTCGTCTTTCAGTGCGGGCTCTCTCTTCTCACCAGAATCGGCCACAAGCACACGCTCTCCACAGTACGCGGTTTGGATTTCTTTCTCCCAATGACGTGAACCAGAGAGGCTACTAGCTGCTAAGCTAGCCTCTTTAGCGCCACCTAAAAGCAGCTGATTACCTGCCACGGAGTAGACCGTGGCAGGTAACTCCGACGACGAGGAGGAGGGGGGAGATTGCCATGCTTGGTTGCCTCGGCAGAAATTCAGCAGTTTTTGATGCTCTAACAGGAGGGACAGCTTTACCAGGGAGCAGTGTATTATATTTATTCAGTGAGGATGTGCAGTCGGTAAGTGTTGCTGCTGTGTAACTTATTGTTACGTCCCTGCTCTGCTAGGGGTTAGGGACGCAAACAAAAAGACTGGTTTCAAGATGGAAAAGGTGAAGTGAAGATGTTTTATTGTTCAGGGATGAATTAAAGCATAAACAAAAACCTGGAAAACTGTAACTGAAAAGGAGATGGGGTTAGCGATGCTGCTCAAAGGAACAAATAAAAAGACAGACAAAGCCTAACACTGAAAGGGAAACAGAAATGGGGAAAAATACAAACCTAGGCTAGGAACCCAAAAGGGAACGAGCAGCACCATAAACTAAGACCTGTAACCAAACCCAAACTACAACAAAAGACCTAGCTATCCCAACTCCAAACTATCAGTGAAAATGAAAAGGGGATCTAGCAACTAAACCATTAACCAAACTAAAACACCTGGAAATCAAAACCTAAAGACAAAGTTACTCAAACTAAAGACACCAAAAACATAAACTAAGGACAACTGTTGCCAGGCCAAGCAGTTGCCAATGAATGAAGGTGTGCTGGGTTCTTTTGTAGCCAGCTGCTCCAGGTGAAGCTGATCAGCAATCAGGATGATGAGGGAGGAGATGGTGGTGGGGAGCCAGGCCAAGGAGAACAGAGGGATCAAGCAGGAGGATTGGCATGTAAAATGAAAAACAAAAGGGGTTAGAAACCAGGCGGCCGTAGAAATATTGGTTCTGGAAATGTTCTAAGTCTCTTTTGTGTCAGAGACCAGTAAACGGTGGTAGATGAGCGGACAAGCTGCTGATGTAGCTACAGAACACTGTTTGGTTAACTTCACGTCAGACGTCCGCTCCTTATATTCATCAGAGTCCAGCCCTTTTCCTCCGGATTTTCTCCATCAACCCCACTGTTACGTTTTTATCACGTTTTTCTCTGTTGGGACATCATTTCCTTCACCTGCTCTGTCCTGGTAAAACTTTGTTTGGCTTCGACGTTTGCCTCGTGAACACGCATACAGACAGGTAACTCTCGTACGTATTCTCGCGACAAACAAAAGTTGCGGATAAAAAGAGGTTAAAATGAGCTCATTAAATTTCCGTCCCACCCAACTAGAATTAAAAATTCACTTGAAGATAACTTAAGAAGGATTGTGTATGTAAAACAGCAGGTTATGACACCTTTAATCCATAAAACTTAATGGGAAAGCACATGGCAGAGCTTTTCTGTTTGTTTTAGACTAGGAGGCATGATCTTCATGTTACAGACTAAACAAACACTCAGTGGAAATGATTCTATCAGAGAACAAAAGTATTGCAACAATTTTCATTTGACTCTTTCAAGGTAATGTTTTACTTTACAACAGACATCATAGTCAGCACCACAAGAACTTTATGTCAGCTCTTTAATTTGTTCAATCTTTATTATTAGTAGGTGCACTGAATTTGAGAAAAAAAAAAGAAAAAAAAATATTTATACATGGGTAGCTGTCAGTAAAGACAAATGTAAAAAAATAAAGATGTACAGCTGGAAAAAACTGAGCTGTAGCAGCAGTTACTCTGCAAGAACAGAGAAATTTGTTTTCCTCCAGGAAAGAAAAGAATGACAGTATTTTTTTTTCCTCGCAGCTCTGGTTTGGGAGTTCTCATAGCATGTTTTTTAAACATTGTCACGTGCTGTCCAACAACTATTGTGTGATGGGCATAGCTAATGTGGAACAGCAGGAAGGGTGGAATGTTAGAATTTCTGCAGCAAAATGGGCCAACAGGATTGAAGTGATCAGTTTGAAGGGAAGCTGCTAACGGCGCTGAGGAAGTTTGTAAATCTATATGATACATATAAGGCTGTGCTGTGGATGAGGTTTCCGTCGTAGTCACGAATAACCAAACCAACACAGACTTTCTTTGTGTTCTTGCCAACTACTGAAAACAAATTTCTCTGTTTTTTGGAGTATGTCCAGGCCTTTAGCTTCATCCAGAATATCTTAACAGGAATGACCGACAGGGGCAGGATTAACTGCTTTTGTTGAGCTCTGCTGCTACAAATTTTCATTCATGATTGTACTTTCATTATAAGTCGTAGATGCCAATATGGCTGTTTTTTTTTTTCTTGTAATCTGTTCATGGCAATTGATCTTGGCCACTTTTGCTATTTGTACTCCCAAAGTGGCTCAGTCTCTAATCAAGATCCAAGTCCCTTATGGCCTAATTCAGGTCTGGTGATTTAAATCCACAACTTGTCCTGGAATTGCAGCATCGTTTTGTCTGTCACATCATCTGAGTCCTCGGGATGGAGTCCTGCTGGTGTCCGGGGTACCAGTGTCCAAAATTGTTCATGTATCCCCCTGAATGCACTGGTGCACCTTTGGCAGCCATACTGATGTCCCAAAGGGGGCATGGAGAGGAAGAAGATGGTGGTGGAGCTGCCAGGTGATCTCCTTCAGGTCCACAGGGCCCATTCTTCATGATCTTCTTGTATTTGGATCGTTTGTTTTGGAACCATATTTTTACCTGTAAAAAAGGAGAAAAGAAAAAACTTAACACCCCTCAAACTCAGAACAAACATCTTGAGAACCTGGCTATATAGCTCCTTTCAGAAATGCTCTGGGAAGCCCCCATGTCATATGGGACAAGTATCACGTAGCCCACATGTCATATGATGGGACATGTACGGCCTAGTCCCCATGACATAGGACGGGACAAGTACGGCCTAGTCCCCATGTCAAAGGACCAGACACGTACGGCCTAGCCCCCATGTTATAGGACAGGACACACACAGCCTAGCCCCCATGTCATATGGGATGGGAGACATAAAGCCTAGCCCCCATGTCATAGGACAGGACACACACAGCTTAACCCCAATGTCATAGGACCAGACACGTATGGCCTAGCCCCCATGTCAGAGGACAGGACACATATGGCCTAGCCCCCACGTCATAGGACAGGACACATACAGCCTAGCCCCCATGTCATAGGACCAGACACGTACGGCCTAGCCCCCATGTCATAGGACCAGACACGTACGGCCTAGCCCCCATGTCATAGGACAGGACACATACAGCCTAGCCCCCATGTCGTATGGGATGGAAGACATTAATCCTAGCCCCCATGTCATAGGACAGGACACATACAGCCTAGCCCCCATGTCATATGGGATGGGAGACATAAAGCCTAGCCCCCATGTCATAGGACAGGACACATATAGCTTAGCCCCAATGTCATAGGACCAGACACATATGGCCTAGCCCCCATGTCATAGGACAGGACACATACAGCCTAGCCCCCATGTCACAGGATTAGACATGTAAGGCCTAGCCCCCATGTCATAGGACAGGACACATATAGCTTAGCCCCCATGTCACAGGACCAGACATGTACGGCCTAGCCCCCATGTCATAGGACAGGACACATACAGCCTAGCCCCCATGTCATAGGACCAGACACGTACGGCCTAGCCCCCATGTCATAGGACCAGACACGTACGGCCTAGCCCCCATGTCATAGGACCAGACACGTACGGCCTAGCCCCCCATGTCGTATGGGATGGAAGACATTAAGCCTAGCCCCCATGTCATAGGACAGGACACATATAGCTTAGCCCCAATGTCATAGGACCGGACACATATGGCCTAGCCCCCATGTCATAGGACAGGACACATACAGCCTAGCCCCCATGTCACAGGATTAGACATGTAAGGCCTAGCCCCCATGTCATAGGACAGGACACGTACAACCTAGCCCCCATGTCGTATGGGATGGGAGACATTAATCCTAGCCCCCATGTCATAGGACAGGACACATATAGCCTAGCCCCAATGTCATAGGACCAGACACATATGGCCTAGCCCCCATGTCATAGGACAGGACACGTACAGCCCAGCCCCCATGTCGTATGGGATGGGAGACATTAATCCTAGCCCCAATGTCATAGGACCGGACACATATGGCCTAGCCCCCATGTCATAGGACAGGACACATACAGCCTAGCCCCCATGTCACAGGATTAGACATGTAAGGCCTAGCCCCCATGTCATAGGACAGGACACGTACAACCTAGCCCCCATGTCGTATGGGATGGGAGACATTAATCCTAGCCCCCATGTCATAGGACAGGACACATATAGCTTAGCCCCCATGTCATAGGACCGGACACACACAGCCTAGCCCCCATGTCATAGGACCAGACACGTACGGCCTAGCCCCCATGTCATAGGACAGGACACATACAGCCTAGCCCCCATGTCATAGGACCAGACACGTACGGCCTAGCCCCCATGTCATAGGACAGGACACATACAGCCTAGGCCCCATGTCATTTAGGATGGGAGACGTAAAGCCTAGCCCCCATGTCATAGGACCAGACACGTACGGCCTAGCCCCCATGTCATAGGACAGGACACATACAGCCTAGCTCCCATGTCATAAGACTGGACATGTACGGCTTAGCCCCCACGTAATAGGATGGGACACGTACCACCTAGCCCCCTTGTCATAGGACCAGAAACGTACCACTAAGCCCCCATTGTCATAAGACTAGAAATGTACCACTAAGCCCCCATTGCATAAGACCAGACACGTACCAACATGCACCTATGTCATAAGACTGGATCACGTACCCCCTAGCCCCCATGTCATAGGACTGGATCACGAACCGCCTAGCCCCCATCACTGCTTGAAAAGTCAGATTTCCGTCAGTAATCGGCACTGTAGATTTCTGTGGAATTTCAGGTTCACGACTTCGCACAACAATTTACAGGCAACTCTGAAAACTGCCGAGAATTGTCAGAAATTGACACAAAACTTCTTGGAAGTTGTCCCTCCTTCCCTTAACTCTAGGGGAGGCGGGACATGTAAATGAAAATGCTGTGAGCTATACAAATGTAAATCAGGGTAACAGGTGGAGTTTACCCAAGCTGATGCGGTCTCAAGAAAATCTGGTGCAGGTGTGCTGAAAGTTGCCCCCAAACACAGAAAAAAAGGTCAATGTTCAAAAATAGTTTAACCATATTAATGTTTAATAATTTAAAATAAAAAAGGGAAAGAAATTTCACCCAGATAAAAAAGATATTGTTTTCATTTATTTTACTGGTGTTTTCTTGGTGGTTTTAGTCATTTTCTTATTCATTTGTTTCCTTTATAATCTAATTCTGTAATTTTATAGGTGATTTTACCTGTTATATGTGGTGTTTTTACTTATTCTATCCATGATGTTGCTACCATTGTAAAGCAATTGAAAAAGGCAAAAAAAAAAAAAAAAAAAATAGTTCATTTATTTCACTGGGGTCTGTGGCACGAAGCAGGTTTAATGAAAACTCTGAGTTGTTTAACCCTGAAATTCGGGAAACTCTGAGTTTTCCGTAACACAAAGGGAGGTAACTCAACCCAGGGAAAGAGGAGTAACTCTAGCCTGTTGCACGAAGAGGGGTAACTTAAACCCTCGGGCAGTTACCATGGTAACAGACTCTGAAACTAACCTGGTCGGGAGCAGGTTAATGTGGAGAAACCTTGAGTTTCACACTGTCTCCGCCCACTTTTAGCCACATTAACAGTTTCATTTCCTCATTCATTCATTCAGTTTTGGCTGCTGCCGTATCGAATAAAACATGTTGAAATAAATCAGATTGGTAGGTTACAGACGAGTTCTTTCAATAAGGATTTCATAGAGGAAGATGCTGCATTTCTACGGAGAGTTAAACATTCGGAGATCGTTATCAGACCACGGATAGAAGTTCTCTCATTTCCCAACAGTTGTCATTTCTGATGTTACAGTTTCACATCACAGTCATTCATCTACATACGAGCTGATCCTCCGTACATTTATAATATCACTGGCCGTATGTGACAGCTGGAGGTCCTGTCTCTCTGTTTCCCAGAGATGGTTTGTGCTGATTATTTGACTGTTAAGCTGTCTCTATTTCTGGGTAAATGGGCAAAGTTAACGCCTGTCACGCAGAAAGTTGTGGTTCAATCCCAGATGTGACTTTTTTTCATGTTGCCATACGCTTTTCCCTCAAAGCAGATTATAGGTTATTGTTTATTGCCCTGCATTTTTTCGCAAATAGATTTTTTTTTCCTTTAATTGGAGATGCAGGGCATTTGAGAAATGTGACGGATATATGTCATCTTAATGCTTCTGACAAAAGCGCTTCTCCCTCGCGGGTTCGCACCCAAGTTAAATAAATAAAATTGCTGCGATAAAAGTACAAAGCTGGATTTGAACACCAGCCTCACAGGTGAAAGGCAGATGCACAAACCACTCAACCAGGTATTTACAAAGCTAGCCAGAATCATACTGACATGATCTGAGACTGTCGCGTTACCATTAAACAGTCCTACTCTATAACATCGTTGTGATTGTAAAGGAGCATTTAAACTTAAATCTTCTCCCACGCCGTCATTCTTTTTTTTTTTTTTTTATTGCAGCAGCAGTCCAAACTCACCATATGAGGCTTTAGAAGTTCGTTGCATTCAATGGCGAGCGCAGCTCTGCCTTTGCATCTACGTTGCCATGGTGACTCGTCGAATTGGTGCTCAATTGATGCTTGCCTTGTATCATGGTAGAGCATGTTTAAAACCCCATGTTGAACTACCCTGAGTACATTAAACCAACTCAAATCAGCTGTTCTGGGACTGAAAACTCAGAGTTTTGTATCTCCGAGTAGATCAACTCAGAGTTCAGGGTTACACTCAGAGTTTGTTGAACCTGCTTTGTGCAACGGACCCCTGGTGTTTTCTTGGTGGTTTTAGTCATTTTCTTATTCATTTACTTTCTTTTGTACAGTATGTAAGAATTACTAACATCTAGTGGTAAAGATGGGTATTGCAAGAAAAGGTGTTTTCTTTCAAATGACTTCATATTCTAAACACTGTAGTGAATGTATGGTGGCTGTTAGTGGCCAAAATTCTCCCAGACATAAAGATGTTTTCATCTGTGAGTGGATCAGTGGTCTCAGGTGTAGCTATGACTGGACTATAAGTAACTACTTTTAATGTAGTTACTTACTCTGTGCTTGCTCAGGATGGGGGATTGGACCGGGTCAAGTCAAGATTCGATCCAATCTGTTGGTTCCCTTAGCTAGGCTATTATCAATCTGACCTGAACTTTTCTGTCTGTTAAGTGCCCTGAGGTGACGTTGTCATGAATGGACGCTATACAAATAAAGTTTAATTGAATTGAATTGAATGTCTTTTAAGGCATTACTGATCCCAAACAGTCTAACTCCCATAAACAAAGCTGGTACAGCAGTTTTAAAGTTCAGAGTTCTCACTTCACATGCATTGTTTTGTCCATTCAGGGACACTGTAGTAAAAATGGTGGAACAAATATGGCAGCCTCCATATGTGCACCACCCAGCAAGTAGATATAAATGACTCATTCTAAGAAAATAAACATATAATAGCTGTTCTAGTGCAGCGATTTCACATCAATAGAAACACAGTTTTAAGTTATATATCACATTTTTCTGCTATTGACCTTTGATTTTTTACATACTGTACCTTTAATCTAATCCTGTGATTTTATAGGTGATTTTACCTGTTATATGTGGTGTTTTTACTTACTCTATCCATGATGTTGCTACCATTGTAAAGCACTTGATCAAGCCTGATCAGTTGTAATTTATTTAGGCTCTAATTGCCTTTATTTGACAGTGATAGATAAGAGGGTCTATGAGAGTGGTAGATGACATGCAGCAAAGCAGTCAAGACTAGGAATTAAACCAGGAATTTTCTGCATGTCAGCCACCTTCTTACCTCACTGTACTACACGACACAGTGCCAAACCCCCAAAATAATATCTGGGAAAAAGACGGGTTTTCCTGTTGTTTCCTTTCTGTTTTTCTTAAAGTCTTATGACCATGGAAATGGTAAATAATCCTTATCTTCTTCGGTTTCTAACAAAAACGCCATATCTTCCACGGTCCTCTTGAGTTTAGCTACTATCTTTTCTGAATCTCCCTACGTCATGAAACTCCCATGTGGGTCAAAGCATGTGCGAAGACAACACGTAACACAGAAGCAATCAGCATCCACCTGGATCTTTCATTACAGGCGGCTGCTGTGAAAAGTTAAAAGTCGAACAAGAAGATAGAGGGTAAGACTTATTAATGTAGATCTCTCAATATAACTATTTTCAGGTGTGCAAATTAATTTGATGTGTCAGTAGGCAGCCATCAGTACTGATTGTCTTTGTTTATTGTTTATACAGCTGCTGGAAGCGACACACAGCGCGCTTCAGGTGACAGGTGAAGGAGCTTCACATAGACCAGGGCCGTTTCTCAATTCTTAATTTGCGTTCTGCATACTCCTGTACTTGTGAGTACAGACTTGTGGGTACTTACTGCAAGTTCGCACTTGTGTAGTTCACAAGCACAGACTCCGCCTACTTGACGGACTGGGACAACACAAACTTGTGACATCACCACCAACGCGTGCAGCAAGTGAGCAGGGCTGCCCATCAACATGAAAATTTTTGTTTGTTTTTTGCCAACGTGTAGATTATGTTTATTTCTAATGCATGAGCAGATTAATCCAAACAAGCAATCAGGTCATAATTTTATGATCAAAAACAGCTGTGAGAGGAAAGCAGGAGGAAGAGGAGGAGGAGGAAGAGCTGCAAATAAAAGGCCAAGAACAGGAAAGAATAGAAACGATTACTCAGGTTTGGCTGGTGGAGGTGGAGGAAGACGCTGGGTGCAGGTGCATGTTGGCATTTATATCTGGCCAAGTACACACAAGCCTCCTCTGATGCATGCTGGGTAAAATGTGCGGAGAAAGATTTCATCCGGGGATTTCCAGCGTACTTGCAGAGAAGCAAATTTTTTAATGGCAAGGCAAGGCAAGTTTATTTGTACAGCACATTTCATGTACAGAACAATTCAAAGTGCTTTACATAAAACATTATAAGCAAAAGGGAGAGAAAAAAAACAATTAGAAGCATGATTCAGAATTAAAAGCATTTAAGATTAAAAAGAGAGAATACAGAGACGTGCGGATTTTAACTTTAGAATAAAGTCTACGTAAATGCAGCTGAGAACAGGTGGGTCTTCAGCCTGGATTTAAATAAACTAAGTGTTTCAGCTGATCTGAGACTTTCTGGGAGTTTGTTCCAGACATGTGGAGCATAGAAGCTGAACGCAGCTGCTCCATGTCTGGTTCTGACTCTGGGAACTGATAAAAGACCGGATCCAGATGACCTGAGGGGTCTAGTAGGTTCATACTGGGTCAAGAGGTCACTGATGTATTTTGGGCCTAAACCATTCAGAGCTTTATAGACCAGCAGCAGAATTTTAAAGTCTATTCTCTGATGGACCGGCAGCCAGTGTAAAGACCTCAGAACTGGACTGATGTGGTCCACTTTTCTGGTCTTTGTGAGAACTCGGGCAGCAGAGTTCTGAATGAGCTGCAGCTGTTTAACTGATTTTTTAGGTAGACCAGTAAAGACGCTGTTACAGTAGTCAAGCCGACTGAAGATGATGATGGACTAGTTTTTCCAGGAACGTTTTTTAATGGAACGTTTCACGAGTCCACGAGCACGTAAGTACCCACAAGTACGCAGATTGAGAAACGGCCCTCAAGTCTGATGAGGACGACGGCCGCCAGGAATCGTCAGAGCTTTGTGTGACGCTCAAGGCAAGATTAGAGGAAAACCCTAAATACCGGCCAACACCACCGGCGTCTGTAAGGTGGTCATGGTCAGAATGGATCCTGACAGTTCGTTCGCCGCGCTGTAACCGAGGAGCTTGGCCTGTTGTTTACAGTTTTAATAGGGGTGTGTGTGTGTTTGTGCCAATAAAGCTCTTTTCTTTGAAGATGCACGTTCCTGGCAAACTTTTTTTACGTCATTAATATCATTCATGTCTGATCATGCCATTAAACTGTACAAGCCTTCATAGGCGAGAGAATTTATTTGTACACATCTCATGTCCAGGGGCCTCATTTCTAAAGCTTCCCTACGCACATAACCGGGCTAGGAAGGGCATAAGCAACTTATATATATATATATATATATATATATATATATATATATATATATATAGAGTATAGATTTATATATATATATATATGTATATAATATATATATATATCATCTTAAATACCAGCAAGACTAAAGAGATGATTGTTGACTTCAGGAGGAGAAAGAATAAGCAGCATAGTCCTGTCTACATCGTGGAAGAGGAGGTGGAGGTGGTGGAGAACTACAAATACCTGGAGTTCAGCTGGACAACAGACTCGACTGGAAATGCAACACTGACTACATCTACAAGAAAGGTCAGAGCAGACTCTACTTCTTAAGGAAGCTGAGATCATTCAACGTCTGCACCAAGATGTTGCAGATCTTCTACAAGTCTGTTGTGGAAAGTGCAATTAGCTTTGCAGCATCTGCTGGGGAAGCAGCATCAGAATCAGAGACTTGAAGAAACTAAACAAGCTGATCAAGAAAGCTGGTTCTGTGCTGGGGATAACTCTGGAGCCGCTGGAGCTGATCGTTCAGAAAAGAATGCTGCACAAGCTGATGAAGATGATGGAGGATTCTTCCCATCCTCTCCACAACACGGTGAAGAATCAACAGAGTGTGTTCAGTGGGAGGCTGCGTCAAGTTCGCTGTAGGACGGAGAGATACAGAAATTCATTCCTGCCAGCAACCATCACCCTAAAGAACAAGACTGACTGACTTTTTGTTTATTTAAAAAACAAAAAAAGAAAAAGTGAGCTTTTACAATACTGAATTTCCCTTCTGGGATGAATAAAGTATTTTTCATTTCATTTCATTCATTTCATATATAAAAAAGAAATTAAGAATATGGTAACTTTTAAGCAAACTACAGACCTTGCTTGCACACATTTTGGAGATGCCCAAAGGAAAATGATTTTGGAAAGATCTCATAGGTCTTATTTTCTTCTCCTAGACAAATGTGGGATCTACGTGAGAGCTAAATGCTCTATCTGTTTCTCGTCTCCAGAAAGAAAAGTTTCACAAACTAGGACTGGGAAACTTAAGATTGACCATATTCTTCACGCTGCTGTCAGCCCTCCGGCTTCTACACCGTTTTCTTCCACACTTCTTCCTTCCACTTAACTGTCCATTAATGTGCTTTGAGACACTCTGAGAACATCCAGCTTCTTTCTATCACTTTTTGTGTCTTTCCACCTTGTGCAGGGAGTCAATGATGGTTTTCTGCACAACTGTCAGATCAGCATCTTCCCCATGATTGTGAATTTATCTAAACCAAGACAGAGACTTTTTAAAGACTCAGGTTACTTATGGAGGTGTTTTGGATACTAACCTAATTACATTGTGACATTCTAAACCTACAATACTGGAGCTTTTCACACTATTCTCATTTTTTGAGTTTTTGAATTTGAGGTTTTCTTAAGCTGCAACTTCTAATCAGCAACATCCAAACAAATAAAAGCTTCAAATATATTGATTTGCATATTATTTATCTATACAATATGTAAACTGCACCTTTTAGAGACTGAAAGGTTGTGTGTCTGAGATGGTGGTCAGCAGCACTGGAGCACCACAAGGAACTGTACTCTCACCATTCCTCTTCACACTGTACACCTCAGACTTCCAGTACAATTCTGAGTCCTGTCATCTGCAGAAATATTCTGATGACTCTGCTGTTGTGGGGTGTATCAGTGATGGACAAGAAGCCGGGTACAGGGAACTGGTTAATCAGTTTGTGAAATGGTGCAGTAACAATCAGCTCATCTTAAATACCAGCAAGACTAAAGAGATGATTGTTGACTTCAGGAGGAGCAAGAATAAGCAGCATAGTCCTGTCTACATCCTGGAAGAGGAGGTGGAGGTGGTGGAGAACTACAAATACCTGGAGTTCAGCTGGACAACAGACTCGACTGGAAATGCAACACTGACTACATCTACAAGAAAGGTCAGAGCAGACTCTACTTCTTAAGGAAGCTGAGATCATTCAACATCTGCACCAAGATGTTGCAGATCTTCTACAAGTCTGTTGTGGAAAGTGCAATCAGCTTTGCAGCATCTGCTGGGGCAGCAGCATCAGAATCAGAGACTTGAAGAAACTAAACAAGCTGATCAAGAAAGCTGGTTCTGTGCTGGGGAGAACTCTGGAGCCGCTGGAGCTGATCGTTAAGAAAAGAATGCTGCACAAGCTGATGAAGATGATGGGAGGATTCTTCCTCCTCTCCACAACACGGTGAAGAATCAACAGTGTGTTCAGTTGGAGGCTGCATCAGGTTCACTGTAGGACGGAGAGATACAGAAATTCACTCCTGCCAGCAGCATCACCCTAAAGAACAAGAGACTGACTGACTTATCATTGTGATTTTATTACATCATATAAATGTTATATTGTTAAAAACAAAAAAAAAAAAAAAAGTGAGCTTCTTGCAATGTTGAATTTCCCTTCTGGGATAAATAAAGTATTTTTCATTTCATTTAATTTTTATTTCATTTCATTTAAGTTGAATTACAGAAATAAATGAACTTTTTAAGGATATTCTAATTGTTTGGGTAGTACCTGTCAGCTGAACATGAATATAACAACCCTGGGTGACTAATAGTGATGCATCTACCAACTATGTAAACAGTTGTGACGTATCTACCCACCAATCATGAGAGATTTTTTTCTTGTTTGACAGTAGTGATTCATCCTATTAAGCTCGAGAATGTGACGTTTCACTGCGTAACTCCTCCCCGAGTCGCCCCCGCCCCCAGCCGTCATGTTTGAGGGCTGAGCTGGAGAAGGCTGGAAAGTTGAACTAATAAGAGAAGTGTCAAGGGTTTATTATCACTTCGTTTTTATGATCATAGACCAAATATGTTACAGTGGAGCGGATCGGCGGCCAACAGGGCAGAAGCTAACGGCGGCATTGTTTCTTTTTCTTTTTTGTATTTCAAAATGAAATCTATAAGTAAATATTTACTTATAGACCTAATTACATCAGGGGCTTGATCGTTTGCCACTTTACATTAACCAGCAGCATATTATTAGTTAGAAGGCTGGTCTCCTTCCCTTCCTGGTTTTTCTTCCTTGCGTGACTAGGTTGTCCTTTCTCTCTTCCATTGCGATGCTAGGTTGTCTTTTCTGCGTGTTTGCGTGTGTTTGTGTGTGTTTGTATGATTTTGTTTTCCAACAGAGACCTTGGTTGTTTAGGATCGCGGTACAGATGTACCAGTGAACTGTGTAAGTGGATTCATGTTTTCTCTCCTCTCTCTCTTCCTCTTCCTTCTCCTTTCTCTCTGTTTCACTTTCTATCATTCCTCTGTTACTTTCATTTCTCCTTGTGGCAGAGTTGAAATGGAATGGTGTAATAGACAAATGTTTAATTAAAGAAATAAAATGAATAAACATGATATCAAGTGGAGCCTTATGTTCTAAGCTCGCTTGGTAAAGCAAACGTCACAGAATAAAGCAATCAGATTTCATTTGCTTGCTTCGATGCTGGACAGGACAAGTAAAAAAAAAAAAAAAAAAAAAAAAAAGAAGGCTGGTCTCCTACACTGGCCGACTGCGGAGAGGCTGTCTGTTACTTTCATTTATATATATATTTTTAAAAAAAACACGATTTCTTTCACAGTAGTTAAATGGTTGTTGCACTAATTTAAACTGTCTTAAAGGAGTTTTACGTTCATGTTAGCATTCATGTAAGACTTACTGTAACAACGGCGTATAAAAGAGCATGTAAACTTACCTTTGGAGGCGCAACGGTGATGTCGCTGTTTATTTTACGGAAGATGTGCAGATGTTGCACCCAGCCACAGCAAAATTGCTCACAACTCTCCAAATATGTGGCTCCTGAATTGCTGCATTTTGTAGTTGTTAACACTGAATGCTAAATAACTTATATCCATGTGAGTGCACGGTGGAAGTATATCCAAGTCATTGCTCCGTCTTGCCTGGGGCAGCCGATGTGGATCGATATGCAAATATCTCTCCCTGGCGTTTGCAACCAGCTTGTCCCTGCAGGTACCAGCTCTTCCTGCTCTGTTCCATAAGAAAGCTTCTGAGATAAAATATATAAATATATCTGCCGTGGTTCGCCTCGTGTGTCTCGCTCTTCCCCAATGTGTTCTGGCTAAGTTACCATGGCAACCCATAGCTTGCCCACAAACATGGCGGACTGGTGCGGAAAAGTGACGTGTCATACCATGTGATTCAGGTAGCAATGACGTCTTTGCACGAGCCTAATAGTCAGAGAGAAACTCAGAACGGCCAGACCTCTTAGCAGACGCAGTGTTGCTGCTATTCATATGCTAGTTAAAGGTTGAATATGGAACACGGACAGAACAACAACATCACGTGTGTCAGGTTGTTGTTGCAATGGCAGAAAAACAACCCAGCCGCTGGGATGCCAGACTCACTGCCGAAACGCAAGTGACCAACAGTTGCAGCATGTCCAACAAGTAACACAGAGGAGTTTATAACTGACAGCTAACGTTAGCCATGTTAGCAAACAAGCTAGCTTACCGATCCCAGAGGAAAGTCGCCATTTCTGTGTTTTGACTCGTGGAAAACGTTTATGTGGGTCCATTTAGTGAAGTCCTCACCTAAATTTCTCCAGGTTTTGCTTTTCTCAGGTCCTCCTCCTCAGAAACAGATAACAATATCTCCAGGGCTCTGAAGTAGCTGCTTCACTCGTCATCTCCACGGTTTTCCCTGAACAGGCCTGACTATGACCAAAATATTGTTTCCACACAGAGATCGTATTTGGCAACCTGAATGGCGGCGTGTATTGGCTTATAGACGTAAATAAAATGCCATTATCGAACCCGTAAAATTTGTTTTATAATTATTTTTAGGCTAATATAATTTTTCTGGGAAATGTTGTATTTTCATTCTGTACCCCCCAAACTATCTGTGGTGGTATTATTTTTTAAAAATATAGCTTTTAATAAAAATGTTCCATATTCAACCTTTAAGTCATTACCGGCCAGACGCAGTTTCACTCACAGCTGGGTTTGCTTCATTCATATGCTAATTAGGGCTGTTAGCACATGCGCACTTGCCGTGGTTCGTTTCCAACAATATGTGGCACAGAAAACTGTGGCGTTTGCAGGGTGTAAAACTGTTGGGAACTGCCAGAAATCAGGTTTAATTCTGGGTGTTTCTGGGGACGGAAATCTGACTTTTCGTGCAGTGCATGTCATACAACTACATACATATCGCCAATCCCCCATGTCATAAGACTAGACATGTACCGGCTAGGGATGATGTGCTCGAGCCTGTCTGCTCGACTCGCCTCAATCTTATGAACTGGAAGTCTTGCTAGCGCTTTGTTGGTGGAAGTCTCAGCATGCTGCAGAAAGCCTTGTGACCACACCAGCCAAGGCCTCGTTACGTCATCGGCAAATGTCCAGGGGAAATCTTGATGGGACTGGGTTACATCTGTAAATGCTTTGAACCCGAGAGGGACCTTTAGGTTGGTGTTCTAAAAGGGATAAAGATGATTATGAAGAGATTTGATGTGCAATAAATTCTGAGGTGGCTAAGCAGATTTTTAAATGTGAAAAATGAAGTTTAAATGAAATAAAAGATGTAAATGTACGGATGTCGAATTTCGGTCGCCACAACACGCTGGCCAGCAAAATTTTCATATGGCTAGCTGTAGAACAAAGGTGCCCCAGGTCCAAGAGAGAGATAGAGGCCAAAAAAGCAAAGAGAGCGCAGCAGACTGTTTAAAGTTTTTTTCGGCTGTGGAAACTTTTTCCGGTTCCAATGGTTGTTTGAGAATGTTTGGGTAGACAGAACCTTTGGTTTTCCGGAGGGTTTTGGACCCACAAGCCTGCTTTCTTCCCTTGCAGGTACGCACCTTCTGTGACTGCTTTGCTGGCTATGATTGGCTGGAAGTCTGTATTTTCCACCTGGGTTGTTAATTTTTGGCTTAAGAATTGATTGATGTTCACAAAATCATATTGTGGAGTTATGGGCTGGAACGACAAGGTGAGTGCTAGGGGGCGTTTAGTGGCACTGATGACGAAAGAGAGGCTGCGAAAGTGGGTTTGAGGTGTTTTTAAAATTTTGTTTACAATATTATAAACTGAAAAAAAATGTAAAGAAGATGTGAAGAAGATTCTGCTGGGGGTTTTTAAAATTATTAATGGAGGACAGAGGCGCTGTTTGCTGGAGGATCCTTTAGAAGAGGACGACCTCATACCTGACAAACAAAAGTGTTAGATTTTGCCTAGATAAATAGGTTGTGTTTTTGAAATATTTGACTATAAATTTTTTGGTATATTTATAATCAACTGAAGTTGGAGTTTGTTTGGGGAAAAAATACTTGTTTGTTTTAGATAGTTTTTGTGTCTGTAATGATTGGATACGTGTATTTGCACGATATGTGCTTCTTGAGTTTTTGTTTTTTAAACTTTTGCTTTTTTGGGGGGGGGGGGGGGGGCACTAAATGAATGGTAAATAACAGTTGCAAAACTGTTGTTTTAGCTTACCATCCATTAGTGATTAAAAATGAAATATAAAGATTTGAATGGGAAAATGCAGATGGAAAATGGTGCAATTGTGCAAATTGGCATTTTGGAAACCTGCTGAATTTTTGTAGAAAAACTTGTATTTTGGTGCTTCACTTTAGAAGGGGAGGTTTTGAGAAAAATGTAAATATTGTCTTTGGATTGAAAGAGATAAATAGCTTCTACATAATTTAGAGAGTTATTGATGCTGAAAGAGTTTTTTTAGGCGAGGTGTGAAATTTTGCTGTGCTCTTATTTCTCTTCACCAGTAAAAATATCTTATATTTCCCTCCAAAATCAAAGTGTTTGTAATTTGCACAAATTCATTAAATGCTTGGGTTGCAGAGTACCATTTTACTGGGTATGTAATTTCGACAAAAATGGGCTTAGGTTTTAATATGGGTTTCAGTCACTTGGGAATATAATGAAAAATACTTTATGTATCACAGAGGATAATTCCAAAATATTACTGACAGAGAAAACGCGAACAGAAGGTTGAGAATGCTTGGTGAGAATGCTACTGATTCAGACACAAGACAGCTCCCAACAGCGCTTCATTCAGCTGCGGTATGCACCCACGGCCAGCAGATGGAGCTCCTGCTGACACCTCAAACAGGTCTCAAACGTCTCAGGACATCGTGTCGATCTCTTGGCAGTTGTGTCTTTATCTTTCATTGTCTCATGAGGCTTCGGTTTCACCATCCTTTGTACCGGCTAGTCTCCGTATCATAACATCAGACATGTACCGGGTGGAGTGTCTTCTCTGGGTTGGGGTGAGGTCCTGGTCCAGGTGGAGGAGTTTGAGTCTTTCAGGGTCTTGTTCACGATTGAGGGAAAAGTGGAGTGGGACATCGAGACATCGGTGCGGCGTCCACACTGATGAAGACTCTGCATTGATCCGTTGTGGTGAAGAAGGAGCTGAGCCAGAAGGAGAAGCTCTGGATGTACTGGTACATCTACGTTACTACCCTCACCTATGGTCACCAACTGTGGGTCATGACCGAAAGAATGAGATTGCGGGTACAAGTGGCCGAAATGAGTTTCCTCCGCAGGGTGGCCGGACTCTCCCCTAGGGCCTTTTCACACTGGACCGATTCAAATAAACGTCACGAAAATGTGAATAATTCGGAGGTGAAATATCAACGTTTTTGTCTACACACACCTAGTCCAATGCGAAATTGTGAATTAATTATGAGGGTTCTGTAACAAACTTGCAAGGTTAAAAAACAAACATGGATTCCACATCTAGCGACAGCGATGTTGCCCTGTTGCTGACAAAAGCAGGAAAAGGGCGCATTGGGTACATCCCATCCTAGAGAGGAGAGGTTCAACTGTTCGGTCCAGGAGCTCAAGCTGTACCACGGCCGCTTCAGGACCTACTTTAGGATGTCTGTGGAGCAATTTGAGGATCTACTTCAGCAATTAGCTCCTAGCTTGAAGAAGCAGAGGAGCAATTTCAGGGTGCCGATTCAACCGGACCAGACACTAGCTGTATGTTTGAGGTAAAAACTGATTTTTGTTATTTTCTTTTAATAATCCTCCTGGCGGGGTCAACTCGCTGCATGTTAGTTTATGCGATTGAGCAGAAGGGGTCGCTCCTCCCTAGTTGTTTGATACTCATTCATAAAATTTGTAAGATAACATGTTACTATTACTGTACAATAAAAGGTTTATACCAATATCTGTCTATGCATCCACCCACCCATCGACCCAGGTTAGATGTGACACAGCAACTTGTAGTTGTTGTTTTTTGTTTACATGAGCAATGACAAAATAAAATAATCCCTAACGTTATATCAAAAGTGGTAAATGTAGAAAATACCTGCAAACAAGCATTATTATATATTTGATTAGGAACAAGAAGGAATAAATTCTTATCAAGGCATAAGATGTTTACAAAACAGCAGGAAGGCCCTCAAAATACTTTAATTTTGCAGGTGCACTTTATATAATGATACTACTATTTTCCTTTTTTTTTTTTTTACTGAACAGTGAACAGATATCACAGTTCCATTATTTTGAATTTTATTTAAAATATTTTGGAGATTTTTGAGTGCTGGTGACAGTTACACCACGATTGCCTAAGTTTTCGCCTCAGCGTCTCTGCAGTGGCAAACATTGTGAAGGAAACTTGCGATGCCATTTGGGAGGACCTAAAAGACCAATACATGCCTCATCTTGATCCTGATCTTTGGGCAAGGAGTGCAAAAAGGTGTAAGGGTAAGTGGAACTTCCCCCATTGTGTTGGTGCGCTGGATGGCAAACATGTGGTCATCCAAGCACCTCCAAACTCAGGCTCCCAGTATTTAAATTATAAGGGCACTTTTTCTGTTGTTTTGCTGGAGCTGGTCGATGCAGATGATGGATTTTCTCAATTGCTAAAACACTATTTTTGAAATGTTCCCTCACTTTTTCACAACTTTAAACACTTATCCCATAACTAAAACTACTTTCCCAAAACCTCTGCTTCTTGCTGCAAAAGGACGTTATTGACTCAAAACAGCATCAGGCCTCAAAAAGCCACACTATTGTCAAATCATGGCCCAAGCACAGCAACACGTAGAACACTACAGAGCAATCAGGAAACACTAGAAGGAAAAAAGGAAAACAGAGTTCTTAGAACATCATGCTGTCAAAATGCATCATGTCACAACACAGAGAACTCAGCACAAAGTACTAGAAAAACACTCGGAGAGCGCAGACCTCCACCAAGCAGATCTTACAATGATAAAGAATCCTTCAAAAAATTCCTGGATCCAAAAGGTGATCCGGATCATCACCAGCATGTAATGGGTTCGTTCTTGGGCTGAGGCCAATCCATCCCGAACTTTTTCCATAAAGTTGCTGACAGACAGACAAACCAAAAACATCACCTCCTTGGTGGAGGTGATACTGTAACATGATTGTTGCATGGATTTCACCTAAAATAAAAGGCTCTGCGTCAGACCTGATTTTGCCCCCTTCCACGTCCCCATCCTCAACCACTTCTGCAACCACCTCTTATTCGTACTCTTCCTCTCTGATTTCCTCTATCCATTGCAAAATCTTGACCTCCCACAGCTTCCTCAACTGGTTTATGTTGGTTCCCTCATCATCAGCCAAAGGTGAAAGCAATTTTGAGTCGCTGTGTGTACTTGTTGACATCTGTGTCTTAGTTGTGATCTAAGTGTGCAGCATGTGTTCACCATTTTGCACAGCAAGTGCATCACAATGCAAATGTGTTTGCAAACAGTGTCTAGTGATGTGAAACGTGCTTTAGGTTTTGATCACAAGGGGACAAATTTGAGACCTCGGTTTAGGCTTCTTAAAAATTGGCTTTGAGAATGAGATTTAGTGTTTTAGCAACTGGGAAAAACTGCAATATTTTAATAGCAGCGACTAAACTGTAAGTGTAACACATGGTGACATTTTGCAACACCCTACTGTTTAAAAAGATGATGGAAGGCCAAAGACATCAAACTCCACTTTATTGTTCCACTTTACTGTTTCCTGAGAAAAATTTGTTTTGCAGCCAAGGAAAAAGACACAAAATAAACATAAAATCACACAATTCAGGTACTTACATTCATGTTTGTTTAAAATTCAAATTTATTGTGTCAGAAGAGTTTTTCATTTTGTTTGATCTTGCCTTTGGTGATCTATTGATGCCTTGCAGTTGGTGATGTCACCTATGCATCCCACCTTACTGCTGCCAAAGTACCAAGTACCAAACTCAGAGTTTAAGTGAGGCTGAGGATATTTATCATTTTGAAACGACACAATGGGAAAATATTCTGTGGAGGAAATTTTATTATTTATGCTACTCATTCTTAGAAATGTGTGTAAACTGAACTAGTAGCTGTAATAAGTAGTTGTGCGTGAGAAAATCTGATCTAGTCATTGTTCCTGCAAGACCAATTCACATCTTATGGCTAATCAATAGACCAAATGACTGTCACAAAAGGCAGACACTGACAACTGTTAACGTACAGGGAGCCAAAGACCTTCCTCATCACTCTGTAAAATATTACGTTGACTTCTCCTGTGAGCCACTCAATTCACTTCCTTTCCTGTCTGAGCCATTGTTTGCCCTTCTTCATGCAAAAGACCAAATATGCATGACCGTCTTCATACACAGGCATCCGAGTTTATAAAACATTTCAGACTTTCTCATATCAATATTTCATAGCTGGCTGGCATGACCCGAAAATATGGACGAAATAAGAACAAAAAATGTTTTTGCTGAAATAATAGGTAAGTAGTATTATGGAGATCAACTTTATGTAAATAGTGGCTAATGCTAGGTTGCTGTTACATCTTCACCCTCATATTAAATGTTAAACGCATGCAATTGTTACGGTACGGCCCAATCTCAATCCTCCCACCTACCCCTTCACCTCTGCTTTGTGTGTTCATGTAGGGGTAGGGGTGTCTCAGTCCTGTTAGGACAGAGGGGTAGGGGTGTCTCAGTCCTGGTAGGACAGAGGGGTAGGGGTGTCTCAGTCCTGTTAGGACAGAGGGGTAGGGGTGTCTCAGTCCTGTTAGGACAGAGGGGTAGGGGTGTCTCAGTCCTGGTAGGACAGAGGGGTTAGGGCGTCTCAGTCCCGTTAGGACAGAGGGTTAGGGGGTGTCTCAGTCCTGTTAGGACAGAGGGTTAGGGGTGTCTCAGTCTTGTTAGGACAGAGGGGTAAGGGCGTCTAGTCCGTTAGGACAGAGGGTTAGGGGTGTCTCAGTCCTGTTAGGACAGAGGGGTAGGGGTGTCTCAGTCCTGGTAGGACAGAGGGGTAGGGGTGTCTCAGTTGTTGGAAGGGGGTAGGGGTGTTAGTGGGGAGAGGGGTTGGGCGTTGTCCGGGAAGAGGGTTAGGGGTGTCTCAGTTTGTTAGGAAGAGGGGTAGGGGTGTCTAGCCTGTAGGACAGAGGGGTGGGTGTCTCAGTCCTGTTAGGACAGAGGGGTAGGGCGTCTCAGTCCTGGTAGGACAGAGGGGTAGGGGTGTCTCAGTCCTGTTAGGACAGAGGGGTAGGGGTTAGTCCATTAGGAAGAGGGTTAGGGGTGTCTAAGTCCTGTAGGAAGAGGGGTAGGGGTGTCTAGTCGTTAGGACAGAGGGTTAGGGGTGTCTAGTCTGGTAGGACAGAGGGGTAAGGGCGTCTCAGTCCCGTTAGGACAGAGGGTTAGGGTGTCTCAGTCCTGTTAGGACAGAGGGGTAGGGGTGTCTCGGTCTTGTTAGGACAGAGGGGTAGGGGTGTCTCAGTCCTGGTAGGACAGAGGGGTAGGGGTGTCTCAGTCTTGTTAGGACAGAGGGGTAGGGGTGTCTCAGTCCTGGTAGGACAGAGGGGTTAGGGGCGTCTAGTCCTGTTAGGACAGAGGGTTAGGGGTGTCTAGTCTTGTTAGGACAGAGGGGTAAGGGCGTCTCAGTCCCGTTAGGACAGAGGGTTAGGGGTGTCTCAGTCTTGTTAGGACAGAGGGGTAAGGGTGTCTCAGTCCCGTTAGGACAGAGGGTTAGGGGGTGTCTCAGTCTTGTTAGGACAGAGGGGTAAGGGCGTCTCAGTCCCGTTAGGACAGAGGGTTAGGGGTGTCTCAGTCCTGGTAGGACAGAGGGGTAAGGGCGTCTCAGTCCCGTTAGGACAGAGGGTTAGGGGTGTCTCAGTCCTGTTAGGACAGAGGGGTAGGGGTGTCTCAGTCTTGTTAGGACAGAGGGGTAGGGGTGTCTCAGTCCTGGTAGGACAGAGGGGTTAGGGCGTCTCAGTCTCGTTAGGACAGAGGGTTAGGGGTGTCTCAGTCTTGTTGGGACAGAGGGGTAAGGGTGTCTCAGTCCCGTTAGGACAGAGGGTTAGGGGTGTCTCAGTCCTGTTAGGACAGAGGGTTAGGGGTGTCTCAGTCTTGTTAGGACGAGAGGGGAGGCGTCTCAGTCCCGTTAGGACAGAGGGTTAGGGGTGTCTCAGTCTTGTTAGGCAAGACAAGGCAAGTTTATTTGTATGGCACACTTCATGTACAGAACAATTCAAAGTGCTTTACATAAAAAGTGATAAGCAAAAGGGGAAAAAAAGAATAAAAAATTAGAAGCATGATTTAAAATTAAAAACATTTAAGATTAAAAAGAGAGACTATAGAGACGTGCGGATTTTAACTTTTGAATAAAATCTACGTAAAAGCAGCTGAGAACAGGTGGGTCTTCAGCCTGGATTTAAATAAACTAAGTGTTTCAGCTGATCTGAGACGTTCTGGGAGTTTGTTCCAGACATGTGGAGCATAGAAGCTGAACGCAGCTGATCCATGTCTGGTTCTGACTCTGGGAACTGATAAAAGACCGGATCCAGATGACCTGAGCGGTCTAGTAGGTTCATACTGGGTCAGAGGTCACTGATGCATTTTGGGCCTAAACCATTCAGAGCTTTATAGACCAGCAGCAGAACTTTAAAGTCTGTTCTCTGATGAACCGGCAGCCAGTGTAAAGACCTCAGAACTGGACTGATGTGGTCCACTTTTCTGGTCTTTGTGAGAACTCGGGCAGCAGAGTTCTGAATGAGCTGCAGCTGTTTAACTGATTTTTTAGGTAGACCAGTAAAGACGCTGTTACAGTAATCAAGCCGACTGAAGATGAATGCATGGACTATTTTTTTCCAGATTTTCCTGAGACATCAGATCTTTTATCCTTGAGATGTTCTTCAGGTGATAGTCGGCTGATTTAGTGATCGCTTTGATGTGTTTTTCAAAGTTTAGGTCTGAGTCCATCACTACACCCAGATTTCTGGTCTGATTGGTGGTTTTTAGGTGTTTGGACTGAAGTTCTGTGACAACCTGCTGTCGTTTCTCTTTGGCTCCAAAAACAATCACCTTAGTTTTGTTTTTGTTCAGTTGAAGAAAGTTGAGGCACATCCAGTCATTAATCTCCTCAATACATTTACCAAGAGCCTGTACAGGGCCCCGGTCTCCTGGTGATACTGTAATATATAGTTGTGTGTCATCTGCGTAGCTATGGTAACTAATATTGTTGTTCTTTATAACCTGAGCCAGAGGGAGCATGTAGATGTTAAACAGAGGAGGCCCCAGGATGGAGCCCTGGGGAACTCCACAGGTCATTTTTGTCTGCTCAGATGTAAAATTGCCTACTGACACAAAGTACTTCCTGTTCTCCAAGTACGTTTTGAACCAGTTTAGTACAAAACTAGAGAGACCCACCCACTTCTCCAGTCATTGGAGTAATATAATGTGGTCAACTGTATCAAATGCAGCTTGAGATCCAGTAAAAACAACACTGACATTTTACCAGTGTCAGTATTCAGACGTATGTCATTCATGACTTTGGTCAGAGCAGTCTCGAGTGCTGTGGTGCTGTCTGAAAGGGGGAGGGGGGAGGAAGGGGGGGGGGGGGGAGGAGGGGGGGGGGGGGGGGGAGGGGGGGGGGGGGGGGGGGGGGGGGGGGGGGGGGGGGGGGGGGGGGGGGGGGGGGGGGGGGGGGGGAGGCCTGGACACCCAGAGGGGTAGGGTGTCTCAGTCCTGTTAGGACAGAGGGGTAGGGGCGTCTCGGTCCTGGTACATCATCAGCAAGGCAATGTGTCTCACGGTTGATAAATCGTCTTGCAAGTGTTTGATTAATAGATTTACATTTTCTCCACCCATTACATGCAAAAATGCATGTAAACACCTCATATTGCATATTCATTGCAGAAGAAGTACTAAATGGATAAGAGGCGCTATTTAGCATGTTTTAAAGACCAAACCCTTTTAGCTATTAATAGATCAGTTTGTACATTTTTTAGCGTGTGCAGTGAGATAGCTCATGTTTTTATACACACAAACCTTTGACAGATCCATCCCAGTTCGCAATATTACCGCTTTCCAGTGCAAGTCTGAAAGGGGCTATTATATTTTTTTTTCCTTTTTAATTATTCTTATTTTACTTTATTATGACACCTCCTCTTATCAATTACATTCTTTCAACCACATTTTAAAAAATATTTAGCGTACATTTATACACCAACTAACACCAAATGAATAAGGAATTGATCATTTATGAATGTCTGTGGAAATCACAGAGGAAACTATCTGGTTATTTCTCCATTTCTCTGAATCATGACAATGTTCGTTTCTTTATCTGTTGCACAGCAAATAAAACCAACTTAGTTATTTTAAATAAACTGTGAAACAACTGATAACGTGATGTTTGCTTCGGTTTTACCCAGTTATGTAACGGCAAACACAGATTAACCAGCATTCTTTTCTTTTTTTCTGTCTCTCCGAGCCTGTCGCATCAAGTCTCACAACAGCAGCCCTGTGAAACCTGCACAGGCTCACGCGCTGTACCAGTAACGTTAAACCAGCACATCGTCATGTTGCTTTGCTAAATATGAACTGTGTGTTACGTATTATGTTGAGTTCATTGTCCTGTGCTTTGACTAATGGATCAAACTTTCTGAACTCGGCTCAGTTCAGCGCTTCAGACGCTTTCACTGTGGTGAACGTCTGGATGAACAGTTGCTACAGTGTTGCACTTTACTCCCGTACTGCCCGGTGATGCAGCATCAGACAGCTCTGAGCTGCGTGCAGGACTCCGGCGGTTCATATGAGGCAGAATCAAACCTGCCGCTGGTCATAAAACCGTAACTGACAGGAAAATCACGCAGAGGAAAAAGATCTCCGGCCACAGAGAGGAGCAACGTCTGCCATAGCAGGCCGCTGCTGCTGTGTCAGCCCATGGCCGGGATTCGTTCAAAATGATCTGATAACCCCCACAGACCACCTGCACATGAAATAAATAACCCCTACACTATCAGAGAGCAAACCTTTGTTGTGTACCGCAGTAAAGTGAGGGAGGTCACAATAAAGATTTATGAAAAAAGAAGAAACGTGTCGGGACCACTAGAAACTCCACCATTGGCGTAACATTCCCGTGAGTATCGTGCCCCTGACACCTAATTTTGCAAGTACATCCAGCTGCAGACTGAGAGTTGGGTATGATTTGTAGGGAAGTGGGTGGGTCGTTGTTAGGGTTAGGTTCCTCTCATTGGTGGGCGTGTCATGTGGGGGCCATGGTATGTAAGGGCTCCAGCTGAATCCAGGTGCTTCTCTAACTTTGAGCTATTACGTGTCTCTTACAGTTTTTTTTTCAATTGCTTACACACGAAACCTTTATATATCACACTATTTCTAAACTTTTTCACTCAAACCTCACAACTTCACCTCAAATCAGGAAAACCATGAACACATTCTCAGCCTTGACACAGATTTCAATGGAGCTATTCCCTTTTTTCAAATAATTAGACACAATGTTCTAGCTAACACACTAAAATCTATCATGAAGCAACTTGATTTCCCATTTTTAGCACAACCATATAAATGCCACACTTCTTCATCAGAGCCTTAGACTCTGTCCTCACAGGTGGAAACAATGACTGCTTCACTGAACACCAACCAATCACTCCTTCACTGCAAATACTCAAATCTAACCAGGTATACTGTATTTTTCTAATTTCTAGTCAAAATATCTCATCACACTCAAACTAAGACAAAATTACTTAAGAGAGAAACATTTTAGTGAGATGTAAGTTTTAAGGCGATGCATCTTGTTTCAAGAAATCTTATCAAGAACATTTTGCTTGTGCCATTGGCAAAAGTGTTTTGCTTACTGTATTAAAAGCAAAAAAATTTTGGCCACACTTACAGTAAAATACTTTTTTTTTTCTTTTTCTTGTAATATGTAAGCAAAAAAATTCTGCCAATGGCATAAAGTAAGCAAAGTTTTCTTGATCAGATTTCCTGAAATACTGTCAGATGCATTGTCTTACAGTAAAACAAGTTCAGATATCTCACTGAAATGTTTCTCTTTGTCTTATTTTGAGTGTGATGAGATATTTTGACTAGAAATGAGAAAAATATTCGTGCTAAGATTTGAGTTTTTGCAGTGTTGACATGCATGTAGGTCTATAAATAAGTCAAAGGTCAAACTATCTGTCTTGAACATGGATAACAACAAAGCTGAGAGCTTTGCTTTAGCCTCTTCCATGTGTGATGATGTACTTTGCTTTGATTTCTATTGCAGTACTACACAATACTGCATCCACAGCAGCAACACATTTATTCAGGATATACAGTGAAATATTTTTGGTTCCCTTATTGCTTGTGTTGACTTCTATTTCCATGCTATTTTTGCTCTTATATGGCTCATATATATGAAGCAAATCAATAAAAACAAGAGAGCTCCAGATTTAGATCAACAGTGTGTAAATGATGTACACAAGTATGTGATAAAATGGGAAATGTTTGTGAGGTGAGACAAATGTTTGCTTTGGAGATGTCTTCACAATATTCTGAATTCTGTGTTTCATTCTGCAGTAGATAGGGGGGGGGGGGGCTTTTTGCATTTTGTGTGAGCAATAACTGGATTTGTGTGTGAAATTTTGTGAAACAGACAAAGAGCTTTGAAAATGTGTGTAAGCAGTTGGAAAAACTGTAATGTATCGTTCGTGCCTCCTGGGTGTTCGTGCTTATTTCACATATTTTCATGAGTTCAGGTTGTTTTCCTATAGAAATACGTTTGCACAGGCCCTTTATAAGAGCATTACCAGGAGAGGCATGTTGGAAATCTTTAAAAATGTTAACCTGAATATCACTGCAGTCATTTTCTGTGCTAAATATGGTTCAGTCATGCCATTCTTGATATAATTAGTATGCCTACAAATTAAGCATGAACTTGCATAAATGTGCCTTTGGGGGAACCTCTCAGTGGGAACAATGAATCATGAATAATAGCAGTCAGTCAGTAAAGGGCACTTTTGTCTGAAGCTGCTTTAACTGTGCTGTAAAAGAAAAATGGACTCTGCTTGTAAGATGAAAATACTCTGGCAAGTGCTGCAAAAGCAAAAGTGCAAAGACAGTCTTGGCGCTCAAATTGTTTTCTTCTCCATATTGGCACTTTATAAGTATTTCTGAAGATGGTTGAAGTTGTTTTATGGAAGATATTTAATTCTATAAAAAGCCTAATTTGAGACCTAATTTAATTGACTTTATGGAAAAACGTATCTCTTTATTCCATAATTCCAGAAGAAGGCAGCTTTCACACCCAGCTTTCCAGCTTCAACAGCCACAAAGTCACGAAGAATGAAAACTGACATTTGATGAGGTCTCTATTCTTCTGGTGTGAAGGTCTGAGGTAAACATGGTGAATTCCTGACATAAAACCACTGCTTCATAAATCCTAATTACAGCCCATTCTTCTGCCACTCTGAAATAAACTTGGAATTGCTTCTAAAACTCTTTCCACCAAATTAAATGTCTGTATTTAGCAAAGCCATCTCTAACAGGGTGCTCTTCGGCTCGTCTTGGGGATGATGAACACACTCCAGCAGGAAAATCCACCACATTCAGATTTACAGATGAACTGGCTGGTAGAAGAGCTGCGGTGAGCACACGGAGCGTCTATGAGTTAACAGCACGTTACAGTTTTTTCAATTGCTTACACACATTTTCAAAGCTCTTTGTCTATTTCACAAAACTTCACACACAAATCCAGTTATTGCTCACACAAAATGCAAAAAGCCCCCCATCTACTGCAGAATGAAACACAGAATTCAGAATATTGTTAAGACAACAAACAAAAGCAAACATTTGTCTCACCTCACAAACATTTCCCATTTTATCACATACTTGTGTTCATCATTTACACACTGTTGATCTAAATCTAAAGGTCTCTTGTTTTTATTGATTTGCTCCATATATGAGCCATATAAGAGCAAAAATAGCATGGAAATAGAAGTTGACACAAGCAATAAGGGACCAAAAATATTTTATTTCCTGAATAAAATATCCTAATTTATTTCCACCTGTGTACTCCCCCATCCCTCGGCAATTTCGGACCTTATCACCAAGTCCAAACCATCCACCTGTCAGCTAGATCCCCTCCCCACAGTTCTGGTCAAATCCTGCCTTCCCTCTCTGCTCCCCCTCATTTCAACCATCATCCACTCCTCACTGTCAACTGGAACTGTTCCTACTCTCCTCAAAACCGCAGCAGTCAGACCCATACTGAAAAAACCTGGTTCAGATCCAAACGAGTTCAATAACCTTTGCCCCATTTCTCATCTTCCTTTCATCTCCAAAATCCTGGAAAAAACTGTTGCCTCTCATCTCACCCATAACAGCCTGTTCGAACAGTTCCAGTCCGGTCCCCCCCCCCACCACAGCACCGAAACGGCCCTCATCAAGATCACCGAAGACCTCCTCATGGCAGCTGACTCTGGTTTAATCTCCATCCTCATCCTCCTCGTTCTGAGTGCGGCCTTCGCCACCGTCTCTCACTCCATCCTCCTCAGCAGACTCTCCTCTCTCGGCATCACCCACACCCCCCTCCACTGGTTCCACTCCTATCTCACTGGCCGTACTCAGTTCATCAAGCTCAAATCGTTCACCTCAATTCCCTCCCCTGTCACTTCAGGTGTGCCCCAGGGCTCCGTCCTGGGGCCCCTCCTTTTCATAATTTAACTCCTCCCACTAGGTAATATCTTCCGTAGATTTAACATCCAGTTCCACTGTTTTGCGGATGACACCCAGCTCTATATTTCCAGTAAGCCCGACTCCCCTCCCCCTCCCTCCTCCCTCACCCACTGCCTCTCAGAAATAAAATCTTGGTTTACCTTCAACTTCCTCAAACTCAACGGCAATAAAACTAAATTTCTTCTTGTCGGCACCAAAACAACCATCTCCAAAACCAGCAGCTTCTCCATAACTATTGATGACGCTACAGTTTCCCCCTCCCCTCAGGTAAAGAGTCTGGGTGTCATCCTCCACAGCTCACTGTCGTTTCAAGCTCACATCAATAACATAACCCGGTCTGCTTACTTCCATCTTCGCTCCATCAATCGTCTCCGTCCCTCCCTCACCCCCCATACTGCTGCCATCCTGGTCCACATTCACTCCTCTTTGGTCTCCCTCACAAACTCCTCCATAAACTCCAACTGGTCCAGAACTCAGCAGCCCGCATCATCACCAGAACCCCCTCCTTCCACCACATCACCCCCGTTCTGCAACAGCTTCACTGGCATCCAGTCAAATTCAGATCCACCTTCAAGATCCTCCTCCACACTTTTTAAGCCATCCACAACCTTTCTCCCCCTACCTGTCCGACCTCGTCCATATTTCCACTCCCTCCCGCTCTCTCAGGTCCTCCTCCTCCCTTCACCTCACATCCCTCCCGCCCGCCTCAGCACCATGGGGAGCAGAGCTTTCAGTCGCTCTGCCCCCAAACTCTGGAACTATCTGCCCCCAGACCTCAGAAACATCGGCTTCTCCCTTTTCAAATCCAGACTGAAAACCCACCTGTTTAAAACTGCATATAATCTGTAACATCACCTGGTCACATTCTTACTGCTCTTAAATTGTTCTTTTTAATCCTTAGCTTTTACTTTATCTCTGTGTTTTATTGGTTCTTTGTAAAGCGTCCTTGGGTGCCATGAAAGGCGCTATGAAATAAAATGTTTTATTTCATTTATTTATTTGTAAAAATTTATTTATAAAAACTCATATCTAAGCACGTATATTTTCTAATTTCTTATCAAAATCAAAATGTTCTTGATAAGATTTCTCGAAACAAGATGCATTGCCTTAAAACAAATCTTATCTCTCATTGAAATGTTTCTCTTTAGGTAATTTCGTCTTATTTTTAGTGTGATGAGATATTTTGACTAGAAATTAGAAAAATATACTTGGTTAGATTTGAGTTTTTGCAGTGAAGGAGTGATTGGTTGGTGTTCAGTGAAGCAGTCATTGTTTCCACCTGTGAGGACAGAGTCTAAGGCTCTGATGAAGAAGTGTGGCATTTCTATGGTTGTGTTAAAAATGGAAAATGAAGTTACTTCATGATAGATTTTAGTGTGTTAGCTAGAACATTGTGTCTAGTTATTTGCAAAAAGTGAATAGCTGCATTGAAAACTGTGTCAAGGCTGAGAATGTGTTCATGGTTTTTCTGATTTGAGGTGAAGTTATGAGGTTTGAGTGAATAAGTTTAGAAATAGTGTGATATATAAAGGTTTCGTGTGTAAGCAATTGAAAAAAACTAAGTGAAAGCTGCCTGGGTTAGAGGGTTTTTACTGGTTTCATATCTGTGTGGAGCTGACATGAGAACGAAGCTGCTGACGCCAACGTTACTGGAGAAAAAAACGCCGCTGAGAGTTGGCGTGCTCCAGCATTCATACGTTCAGTCAAACATATCTGGTAACCCTGGTCCGACTAGCGTCAGTGTGTGTGTGTGAGGACAGAGATGGAGAGATTTTAGAGGAAAAACGTCTGAACTGTGCTACGTGCCGTTTCTCAGCTGCGTCTGGGAACATTTGCAATTTCAGTGGAAAGTGGTCAGTGGTTGGCTGGCAGCCTAATGGCACGAAGGCGGGACGCAGACATGTATGATCGCTATCTTCTAAAGTGTGTGTGCCCACGAGGACTGCGTGTGTTTGAGCAGATGTGGGTGTGTGCGCAAGGAATGTGCACAGCCGACACAATAATGCACATACAGTGGGCACATTAGCAGACTGAGCTAGCTGTAGCATGTTTCTCTGCTGGCTGTTCTGTGTCTCTGTGAATTAACTGTCACCACCAGAAGAGGAAAAATGCCTAAAACATAACACTCAACATGCTTTTATCCAAACTACGATGTAATTTTCCCCATAAATGATCATGACAGGGACGTGTGATGCAACTCTGGAGTCAATGTGAAAGGAATGCCCGTACTTACGCTGATCAATACCACATAGCATCATCCTTTGCACGAAACACGAATGAGCAGAAAAACAGGACAATCTACATCTATTACAAGTGACTGAGCAATAATAACTATTCAGAAGAAAAAAATCTCTCAACATGAACCAGTCATTAGTTTCCTTTTCAGAAAACACAACATATCAGTGGTGCCAGGTGTACGATAATTATCGTATTTGTACGATAATTTGGCCCTCTGTATGATGTACGATCAATAATCCTAAAAAAGGCCAAATGTACGATAACTTGATGATTTCATATTAATGTGAGCAGAACGGTCGGCTGGAACCTGAAGGCATCAGCTCCTTTGTGACATGTTACCAGCCAATCGTGCTTTTCTTAGCGTGAGATGTGAGTGACATCCATGTGTTGATTGGCTGAATGGTAGCTGCACCCGCCCCAGGAGACGCCCAGACAGGAAGGCGAGCGAGATTCAAAACCAAAACAACATGGAGGAGGAGTATATTAGTATAAATAATAAATGAGTAGATGGATTGACTGGATTTACTGCTAGAATGCGAGAAACGTGGCCTCCATTTTGGACCGGTCACGAGTCAGTTAACAAGTACGGTCAAACGATGTCAGAGCTGCGCAGCATCTTCTGCTGTAACAGAGGAGCATCAAAAGCAGCAAACTGGGAGTTACTTTCCACAAGTAAGAATGAACATCAATATAAGTGTGTTTAGTGGTTCAAATATTTACCAGCCTGTAATAATCTGTCTACTAGTGACATCACACGCAGCTAGTCACGTTTAGTGACTGTTAAAGTTTTGTCATGAAAATAAATCTATGAAACTCATAAACCGGCTGTGGAGATTACAGCTGATATTACGATGCTGCTGTAGAAACAAGCCTGGTGTGACTGATATTACACCGAAGACATCACACAGAGAATAATTACATCTGTAACTACAGTAAAGTACCTCATGTTTCACGTCTCATCTGTTTTCATTCACATCAGTATTAACTGATTTCACACATGAATGTATAAACGCCAGTATGTTGTTGAACATACACTGCTACTCTCTCAGAGCCACAGTGCTGGCAGTGACTGACAGTCACTGGAGGTGTGATTATGATGTATTATAACGCAGATCAGACAAAATGATGTCCAAGTGACTTGTGTAAAATAAGACAATGTTTGGGAACGGAAGAAAAGACTTTACTGTTGTCTTTTCTGGAGGATCTGAGGGACAAGAACCTCATAAATAAAGAACTTTAGACAGGATATAGATAAACAGTGTAGATAAATCAACCACTTATATTGTGGTTTATGTTACTGATATCTTGGTGGCAGCTTCTAGTCTGTTATTATTTCTATGAGACTAACGCAACTGTGAGACGACGTTAACCCAGTCCATACTCGTGCCACAAAGTCACAAGTGCCTGTGAGCGCTTTTAGACACTAGAGATACAATATCTGAAGCATCAGTAGGCTTGTTATTTTAGTTATGACAGGTGTATGATAATTTCCTTGAAAATACGATAATTTTGTGTCTCTGGTACGATTATTCTGTATTTCCCACCTGGGCCACATTAACACAGCAGGAAACATCCTCAAACCAAACATCCAGCAGCGTTTTAGTCATCAAATCACATCTTAATTTCCCCTTTATCTTCTTTTTAGCACGCATTCATCTGGATACACACACATATATATGCAGATCTCAATGGACTGAGCCAGAAAGTAATATTTTATCATAAATAGGGCAGGGCAATATTTATCACGATATAAATGATCAAATTTACGATATGACTGGCACAAGAAAAAATGCTTGAAATTGCACAACTTTATTTGTGCAAATGAAATTTTACAATTTCTTTTCACTTTATCAAGCAGCTGCTTCTGATGTGCATTAAAGTTATAAATAATATCTTTTCATAACTCTCTTTTTTTGGTAATTTTATAACTTTGTATAAAGTCAACAGTGTCAGTCCTTGCTATTGGAACTGGGCTGCACATCCTGAGGTTGCCCACGTACAGCAGCTGGAGAACTTTGTTCCTCGTCCTGCATTTATTCCATGTTTTCTTGTTCTAGCAAACCTGATTCAACATAATCCGCCTCTGAGCAGAACGTGATCATATTTATATAAGCAGTGCGTTTCTAGGAGAAGCACTGAGTGATCCCTCGGACATTCGAGGGGGGCGGGGTTAACGCAGACGAGCTGGACGTGGAAACTTGTCACTTCCACATTTGATGTGATCTGATGTGAAGTTAAACAGGTAGCTTTAACAAACAGCTGATGGAGGGGGGGAGAAAATATGACATTTAGATACACGGACACCACCGCGTGCGCAACCCCGCCCGCCTGCGACGAACAAAGTTTTTCCCAGTCATCCCCCTCCTGCATTAATAACCCCCCTGTCGCGGATGAAGCTTCACGTGGATGAAACGAACAAAACTAATCTTTTTCTTGTTCTTGCGGCCTTGAGAACAAGAAGAAAGTTCTCGCTTCTCACCAGACCTGGCTGCAGAAACAAATTAGAGGGGGGGCATTAAATGTTTTTTGGGGGGGAATACTTTTTCAACCTTCATTTTACCTGAACAGTGGCTCTGTGGCCACTCCCGCACCACTGAAGAATACTTCTCTCTCACTTAAAAGGGCAGTTTATCATACATAAAAACAAACTACAGTCGTGCTGTGTCCTTCAATTCCGACAAAACAAGAGCGGCTGCCTCACTGTGTGCAGACAATTGCTCACAACACTAACAGAGAGACAGTTGCTCACAAATCATTTAACCAGATTTACTTTTTTTTTAAAAAAAGAAAAACAAATATCACCCAAATAGAAAAAGAAACAAATATGCTCACTGATAAGTTTTTAAAGTGTCTATATTACTTTAATGCTTCTTCCGAACCTGCTGTAATGCTTCTATTATTTCATGTAAAACACTGAATTTTCCTGTACATGAAATGTGCGATACAAATATAATGGGTTTTACTTGCTGGAGTCCGACCTCTGCAGAGAAGACCCATTAAAATACTGGAATTCAAGGACAAGTTTATCCTGATACACAGGCTGAGAGATTGCTACCATAGCCTACATAATCCAGCTTCTTCTGTGGAATAGAGAGCTGCATTTTTATACATTTTCACTAGTGCATTTTTTCTGATTTTCATAATTAAATCAATATGTGGACATTAGGCTACATATTTGTATATCTGCATATTATGTTTTCTCTGTAAATAGATCATAGTGAGCAACTGTCCGTCTGTTAATGTTGGCAGTAATCATTTTATCAGAAACATAAGCGCTGATGTCAGATTGAACATTGAGGTAAACATGGGGGGGCGTAGCGACCGCAGCTCGGATTAGACATCCGCGGGCCTTCGGCGGGTCTCTCCGCGGCCAGCCGCGCTAATGCTGAGCATGGTTCAGCCTCCTCATACCTGTAAACCACCGCTTCTCTCTGTGAAGAAAATAGGAGGGAAGAAGACCTGAACCTCCTCTTTGATGATGTCTCAGTTCTCCAGCCTCACGTGGAGCTGCTGCTCCCATCTACACACTCACTTGTCCTTTCATGGAAATAAGTTTTTATACGCACGTTTAATACCGGCGGTGATAAGCGGTAAGTTACCGCTCTGGCAAGAGCTGACCATTGTCGTCTGATGACCCGCCCCCCCTCTAATCTGTAATTGGCTAACATGCTGCCTTTTGTTCGTTGGTCTGTCATGATTGAATCGCAGGATCGGCAAACAAGATGCATAAAATAACAGCATTAGTCCAGGGCGGGCACAGCTGACTCCCAGGGGGGGCACGGCCCGTCAATGCCCGCCCATGCCGCCGGGACTGCCTCTCACCGAGGATGGAACAAGCTTTAAGTAAACGCTGCTGTTGCCCTCATGAACAGGGCAACAGCCGTGGCATGGCACACATGCAGCCGTGGCATGGCGCACATGCAGCCGTGGCATGGCACACATGCAGCCTTGGCATGGCACACATGCAGCTGTGGCATGGCACACATGCAGCCTTGGGTTGGCACACATGCAGCTTTGGGTTGGCACACATGCAGCCTTGGGTTGGCACACATGCAGCTTTGGGTTGGCACACATGCGGCCATGGCATGGCACACATGCAGCTTTGGGTTGGCACACATGCGGCCATGGCATGGCACACATGCAGCTTTGGGTTGGCCCACATGCAGCCGTGGCATGGCACACATGCAGCTTTGGGTTGGCACACATGCAGCTTTGGGTTGGCACACATACAGCCGTGGCATGGCACACATGCAGCCGTGGCATGGCACACATGCAGCCGGGGCATGGCACACATGCAGCCTTGGCATGGCACACATGCAGCTGTGGCATGGCACACATGCAGCCTTGGGTTGGCACACATGCAGCTTTGGGTTGGCACACATGCAGCCTTGGGTTGGCACACATGCAGCTTTGGGTTGGCACACATGCAGCTTTGGGTTGGCACACATGCAGCCATGGCATGGCACACATGCAGCTTTGGGTTGGCCCACATGCAGCCGTGGCATGGCACACATGCAGCTTTGGGTTGGCACACATGCAGCTTTGGGTTGGCACACATACAGCCGTGGCATGGCACACATGCAGCCTTGGGTTGGCACACATGCAGCCTTGGGTTGGCACACATGCAGCCTTGGGTTGGCACACATGCAGCCTTGGGTTGGCACACATGCAGCTTTGGGTTGGCACACATGCAGCTTTGGGTTGGCACACATGCAGCCTTGGGTTGGCACACATGCAGCCTTGGGTTGGCACACATGCAGCCTTGGGTTGGCACACATGCAGCTTTGGGTTGGCACACATGCAGCTTTGGGTTGGCACACATGCAGCCATGGCATGGCACACATGCAGCCTTGGGTTGGCACACATGCAGCCTTGGGTTGGCACACATGCAGCCATGGCATGGCACACATGCAGCCTTGGGTTGGCACACATGCAGCCTTGGGTTGGCACACATGCAGCCTTGGGTTGGCACACATGCAGCCTTGGGTTGGCACACATGCAGCTTTGGGTTGGCACACATGCAGCTTTGGGTTGGCACACATGCAGCCTTGGGTTGGCACACATGCAGCTTTGGGTTGGCACACATGCAGCTTTGGGTTGGCACACATGCAGCTTTGGGTTGGCACACATGCAGCTTTGGGTTGGCACACATGCAGCCTTGGGTTGGCACACATGCAGCTTTGGGTTGGCACACATGCAGCCTTGGGTTGGCACACATGCAGCTTTGGGTTGGCACACATAAAGCTTTGGGTTGGCACACATGCAGCTTTGGGTTGGCACACATAAAGCTTTGGGTTGGCACACATGCAGCTTTGGGTTGGCACACATGCAGCCGTGGCATGGCACACATGCAGCCTTGGGTTGGCACACATGCAGCCTTGGGTTGGCACACATGCAGCTTTGGGTTGGCACACATGCAGCTTTGGGTTGGCACACATGCAGCTTTGGGTTGGCACACATGCAGCCTTGGGTTGGCATAGCTGCGAGCTAACACAGGGAACGAGTGCCTCGTCTCTGTCACGCCTGGCTCTCTGTCAAACCGCTGCAGCTCCTCATCAGTTCTGGGTCTGCTTGTGCTGTTCTGGGTCGCTCCTTACAGTTCTGGTTCCCTCGGTGTGGTCTTACAGGCTTTTATCTGAACCAGTGGACCTGATGCTGGAGACAGACTGTAGGCAGCTGCTACAGTTCTACTCCTGTTCTAGCTTGTAAAATACGATTCCCCCAAATTCCTCATCATCATCATCACTTTTCTGAACTGGATGATGATCCAGCACACAAACCAGTTCCAGTCCAGGTGTTCTGGAGCATCTTTCATGTTTTCCACAGCTAAGATTTTACATGTAACTCAATGGGTGGACCGTCGCTGACGACACAACATGGCGGTTCGCTAAAAAGCTATTAGCATTTAGCCGAGCCTCCTAAACATCGGATATTTACGTAAATACACGTCCGATTAACTTCTAACTGCACAGAACTACTGATTTTGTCTTGGTGTGTTGTTGTATGGCAAAGTTACTGGAAGTTAAGGTCGTGTAATCAACATTTTTAATCTCATTCAGTTTAGGAGAACGCCCCAATGGCTGCTTCAGTATTTACAGGTTATCTTCCAACCAGCTACAACCTCGCTTCCATAATAGAAGTACAGTTAATATGCTTAATCTGGGTTTATTTCATTTTTCCTCCATCTTTAGTCACGCAACTGATTCACTTGAGTAACTGTAATTAATACATAATATACCCAATAAACTAAAACACATAAACTAGCTGCTAGAGGCTCCGCTACGCTGATCTGCAGTGGATCTAAATATCTACCGAAGGAATTCAAGTTGCACCAAAACTGTCTGGATGAGGAAATGAACGGATTTATGAACTTCCCCTTTAAGCTTTTGCTGAATGATTATAAATGTGATTATAAAGATCACACTAACACTGAATTCCAGTTCAGCCTTCGCCTGGTCTGCGTTTGTGATTGGTTGGTGGAAGGAGTGACTGGAGTATCATGCTACCTGATAGGCTACAGCGGAAAACTGTTTCTATAGCCAACTTTTATTGACCCTCTTTTATTTCTACTGAATATATCGATATTGAATTATTATTTTATCTTATTTTTTATATACTAGTATGATCCCCGAGGGGGATTCTTTCTCTGCATTTCACCATCTCTGTACCAGAGAGCAGTGGGCTGCTACTTAAAGCGCCCGGGAGCAGTTGGTGGGGGTTTAGGACCTTGCTCAGGGGTAAAAAGTGGTTCACTTGTGTCGGTGACTCAAACCCGGGTCTGGCCAAAGCCCACGACATTACGCTACCCACGCCCCCAAATTATTATTATGATGATGACGATGATGATGGTGAGGCTGCACAGTGGTGTAGTGGTTAGCACTGCAGCCTCACAGTAAGGTTGCTAGTTTGAGTCCTGGCTGGGGAGGGTTCCAACAGTTCCTTCCTGTGTGGAGTTTGCATGTTCTCTTGTGTATGTGTTGGTTCTCTCCGGGTTCTCCGGCTTCCTCCCACCATCCAGAGACATGATGTGTTTTTAGGGACTCTGAATTGTCCCTAGGAGTGAGTGTGAATGGTGTGAATGTATGTCTCTCTCTCTCTCTCTCTCTCTCTCTCTGTTGCCTTTTAATGTCATCACATGTGACTACCAGGATGTGTGAATGAGCAGCGGTCCATGGTGCGGGGGCTTACCTGGGTCTGGGTCAGACCCAGCTTGGCCGCCAGGTCGGCCCTCTCGGGCAGGGCCAGGTACTGCGTCTGCTGGAAGCGCTGGTTGAGCGCCTGCAGCTGCAGGCTGGAGTAGATGGTGCGAGGCTTCCTGATCTTCTTCCCTTTCCCGTTCAGCCTCACCTCCCCGTTCTCGATCACGGCCGTGGGCTTCTCCAGCTCTACAGATGGGGGGGGGCACACAAGAGTTTTCTCCAGATAAATATCTACAGCTGCTTATGTTACATGCCACAGAAATAAATAAGCTTGATCACTGAGAGGATTAGTCCGTATCATTTGGAAAATGTCCAGTACACGAGCGTCTAAATGCAACAGCAAGTATTTAGTAGACTAAAGTAAAGTTACACTCCTCATATGAAAATGACAGACTGAATGTTGACTGGGAAACTTTCTGTAAACTAGCAAACACAGCTGGTCAGTGTAACAGTTACTGTACAAGGGTGTTGCATTATCCAAACGACATGCGTGACCGTGAACGGATGACGGCATGCACTTGCATGATGTGGTGTACCCACAGCTTTTAACATCAAGGCCCTGATTTACAAAGAATCCAAATAAAGAGCGCTAATTTCTTTGCCGCGCAGATTAATTTTATATATTGTCTCTTCAGCATTTCCGGGTGATCTACAAAGATTCCACACACAACCTGTAACAGGCGCAAAGAGCAGGATTTAAATGAGGATTTAGCTGCTGTTGCTGTTTCATGGAAAGTTGAGAAGAGCATGTGGTAAATGCAAAATGAAATTCATTCTGATCGAGAGATGTTAGTTCCATAGATATAATATGAGGCAAATAAAAAACAGAATATAATATAATAACTATAAAATAAAAACAATGCAGCAGGTTTCCCTGTGGGTCTTAAAGGAATAGTTCACCCACAGAATGATGTAACTATTTTCCACTTCCCCTCATGGTGAGAAAGACTCTGGAGCACTTTTTTAATATCTCAAATGCAGCCGGCGATCAGGAAGGCTTCTAATTTCCCCAAAACTTTCATATAATGGAGTTCGCCGGGGTCCGAGCCAAAAAGGTCCATAAAGGTCCACAAAAACTTGTCAATGTTCCTCCATACTGCTCGTCCAATGTGATCCAAGTGTCCTGAGTGGGTAGCGTCCAGGATTTACTGGAAACGACGTCATTTAGTACATTTTTAGAGACTTAACAGTAAAACATCTTACTTCTGCGTAAGAAGTAAGATGTAGTAAGATATATATATATATATATATATATATATATATATATATATATATATATATATATACATACACACACACATATATATATATATATATATATATATATATATATATATATGAATGAATGAATCCGCTCCGGCGGATAATTGCGCGTGTAATGAAGATAGCGCTCGTTTTAACACGTGCAAACCTGTGGTAAATCAGGGCCCTATAGTCTTTTCATAACTACTTTAAGATGAAGGACTTGCACGATTCCACCTACATGACCCTGCAGAGTACTTTGTACTTTGTCCACATGTTTTTGTGTTTTCTTACCAAGTTTTTTTGGTCCAATGTAGGACCAGAAAAAAAAAGCTGATGACTAGCTACATCAATCTATCTATCTGAACATACAAATGTCAGATTTGTTCAACTAGTAGGATTCTCATATACATACATACATACATACATACATATATATATATATATATATATATATATATATATATATATATATATATATATATATATATATATATATGTATGAACAAATCTTGAATTAATTTTTATTTTTGTGTCTGGCTGTTATACAGCCCATCCCTTATGGGATTATTCAGACACATTATCTATATCATCACACTGACACTCATCACATTAAAAAAAAAAAAAAATCCAGAAACGGTAAACAATATATCTACATGTAGAAACAGTACGAGCCTTACCCATCACCAAGGCTGTCTATACATATGTTGTCTGTGTCTTCTTTGCCAGGCTTTATGTATATGATTAGATAAAGCAAATACATGATTATCAAAAAGCAATTTGATTATAGATGAGTTTCCCGTTTACAAACATTGGCAGTTGCTAGGCAACCAGGGGGCAAAAAGCCTGTGTTTTGTATTGGAGTCTACAGCCAAACAGGCACTCATATCATTCATAAAAATGTAAAGTAACCCGACGAAACTAACAGAGATCGTTGTGTTTTAAATTATATTGAATAAATCTGTATTTTGATGACGAATAACAAAATACCGACGCTGCGTTGCTGTGTTATATTTCTATCACGATTACACTAACTTGGTAATGGAGTCATCACCCGGAAACGGCATTTTTCTTGTTAAAACATGGATGTTATTCGTGTTGGACCTCATTTGAAATTTCCCTGAAAAACCTGAGTTAGAAAGCGGCTTAAACTTTCGTTTAGACTCTTTGTTCAAACCAAAAGAGGCCACAACAATCTGCAGCCTGCAGCAGGTTCAGTTCAGCTCCGTGTCGTCCTCACCTCCTCCATACAGGAGCAACTTTCACTAGTTTGGGATTAAACCAGGCAAAGACGACATCATCACTACGTTTGGAAAGGAGCTGATTCCAGCTGTTAGGGACGAACACGCATTGCTGTCGGTAAGTTTCACTGCTTGTGGAACGTTCTGCTTTATTGTGGATGAGATCGTGGTGGACAGTAGACAGACTAGCTAACTGCTAGCAAGCTAACTGCTAGCAAGCTAACAGTATAAACTCAAACGCCATCTGATTTACGACCCCGTACTTCGTACTAAATCTGCGGGATGCGTTGTTATGCCGCGTGAACGTTCGTAAACGGCTCCACCATCAGTTTCTTCTTCTTTTTTAAGTTCGTGTCTAAGCAGCAGAGGACGGCTGTCACACACAGTGTTTACAGTTTATGTCATGCAGCCGATCGCGGCGGTGATGCTGCTATTACAGTCTTCCCACTAGAATACGGGAGTAATTTCTGCCTCCACCGTGGTTTAATCCTACATGTGACCATGGTGAAAGACTAAATAAATCATAGTCTGAACCGGAATAAGTTATCTGGGAGGGTTTTCTGAAGATCAGTCACGCCTACTGTCCTATTTTAACCATTTTCAACTGTTCACATGCATTAATGTTTTGATGTTTGCAACCGAACAAATACCAGGACTCAAACATTATATTTCCCCGACACTTTCACGTCATATCTTGCCCTAATCTGCATTAAAAGCCGAGTTTTGTATGTAAAACACACGTCTTCTCATAGTTCAATAATGCTTTTCCTCTGTTTTCTTGCCCCCTGGTTGCGTGCGCATCCTATCTGTGACGTTGCTCAGAAACCATCTATATCACCATCAGCATACATGCTCACATGTGTAGATACTTTGTAAAAAAGATTTTTCTTAAATCATTGTAAAACAGGCAATACAACAAAAAATGGATTTCATTCTCAACCTCACCAAGCTCTCAGTAATAACATAACCTCCGATCTTCTTCTATTCCGGAGTAACGTCCAGTTATGGTCGTATCCCAGAGCGGAGCTGTGCACACTGAGATCTCTGGCTTTTAGACAAATCATACATAACACATCTCTCACACTTAAACACATTTTTAAACAGACAATATGTACGTAGTTTTGGTTTACAATTAATTTCTTCCATCCACTTAGCATTATACTTCATCAGGGCACGTTCCCTGAACACCTCCACATCCACCTTCATCTTGTGGCTGTAGAGATGCCCAAGCCCCCGCTCCTGAAGAAGACAAAGCATCTCTGAAACCCATTCCCCTCCTGAGAGATCCCACATAAAAATCTCTCTCGACATTCCATTATCTGGTTGGTCATGCAGTCTATTCCATAAATTTACCATATTTACACTCCACCCAACTTCACTTGGCACCCATTCCATGTCACCTGTAACAGCAGCAATGGGAACAAACTTGTGGACCCCTAGGAAGTATCTTATTGCCCTATTATGCACATTAATACTTTTATTAAAGTGTCTAAATCCCCAAATTCCAGAGGAAAAGTCAAGAATAGGACAAACACATGAGTGGTATAACTGGGAGTATGTAGCATAACCCATGTTTCCCAAGGCCTTTGTTTTCCCGATAATACTTCCCAGAGCTCTACTAGCAGAATCTGCCAAAACTGCAGTCCCATATAAAAACCACATGTGTTCATCAAGGAAAAGGCCAAGATATTTATACTGATTTTTGAATTCAAGTTTGTTATTGCCAAAGCAAAACTGAAATTCACTTCTCTTCATAGCAGGTTTTCTAAATTCCGTTATCTCCGTCTTCTTTGAATTCATACGAAGCCGTTATCTCTTACACTAGGCATCAGCTCATGTTAACATTTCCTGCAGGTCACTGTCATTTTCCACCATAAAAATAATGTCATCTGCATAAAGCAAAGTGCTCAGTTTTACTTTCCCACATGTTACTCCCACCCCCAGCTTCTTTATTTCTTTCACTAAATCATTAGTAAAAATAGCAAACAAAGTTGGGGATAAGGGATCACCTTGCCTCACTCCTGTAGATATGGGGAACCAATCAGTATAATGTTCATTTACCTCAACACAAGCTAAAGGTGTTTCAGATAGCCTGAATGGCAGAGTAGAACTTCCATTAATTCCCATTTTAAGAAGACTAACTGCAAGAAGGTCTCTATTAACAGAATCAAAGGCCTTTTGAAAATCAACAAAACATGCAAAAGTTGATCTATTTTCTTTGATCCTATTTCTAGCTACAGTACATACTGTATACTGTATATATGATCTATACAGGCTCTTGCTCTACGAAAACCATTCTGCTCATCTTCTAGCAAGTAGTTATGCTCCGGGAATGCCATCAATCTATGATTTAAAAGAGGGGAATACAATTTATAAGTTGTCCTAAGTAAACTAATAACTCTATAGTTTAATGGCACCCTTGGATCATCTTTTTGAGACTTGGGGACGGGAGTTGTAATGGATTTAAGCCAGATGGAGGGCAAAATGGCATTTTCAAAACAAAGTTTAAATAACCCATACAATACCTCCAATAATATATATAATATATATATAAATATATATATATGTATAGGCTGTGTGGTGGTTAACACCGCAGTTTCACTGAAAGAAGGTCAGTAGTTCGATTCTTGGCTGGGGAGGGGGCTCGAACAATTCCAACAGTTCCTTCCTGTGTGGAGTTTGCATGTTCTCCTGTGTATGCGTGGGTTCTCTCCGGGTACTCCGGCTTCCTCCCACCATCCAAAGACATGATGTTAGGTTAACTGATCACTCTAAGTTGCCCCTATGTATGAATGTGAGTGTGAATGGTTGTCTGTCTCTCTGTGTTGCCCTGCAGACTGGAGACCTGTCCAGGTGTACCTGCCTCTCACCTGATAATAGCTGGATAGACTCCAGCAACCCTGAACTGGATAAGCGGTACAGAAAATGACTGACTGACATGACTATATACACACACACACACACACACACACACACACACACATATATATATATATATATATATATATATGTATACAGATGTGTATACATATTTAAACAGTCATCCTCAAAATTGTTCATACCCATATCATTAAAGAAAATGCTAAATTCACAATAGTAATTCAAAGAACAATAGACTAAAAAAAAAAACAACATAAAAACATTTACTAAATTATAATTTCGTAAAACAAAATATTGTTTTTGAATTGTGGTTGAAAAGAACAATTTTTAAAAACAAATAAAACTGTTCCAGCCTCATCAGAGCATCTTTCCCATGAACATGGACCAACATACCTGTCAGCAGGTGCAGACGTCTGATTGGACGTTACAGAAACACCTGATTGCAGTGATTGTTGCTCAAAGTGTTGCTCAACAACATTTTAGCTTCAGAGCCCCATCATGTGTGTCTACTTGTTTTATTTTTTTAAATATATATTTCTGTTGAAGCACAATCCAAAATCAATCATGATTTTCATAAAATTTTTATTAAATTTTACTTTTTTTCAATTTCACTTTATTTCGCGGACAGTTGATTTTTTCTGTTTAATGAGAGGGGATGAATAATTTTGAGGATGACCATACATACATACATACATATAGTGTGTGTGCGCGCATGTGTGTGTGTGACAGAGAGAAAAAAATAAAGCATCCTACAAGGTGTATTTTCATTCAATGCACTGAGACCAACCACAGTTGCTTTGTGAAACTAAAGCAGCTGACTTTGCTGATTTTAACTCCGTGGTTCAGTTTGACAGAATAACTTTAGACTGGACAGTTTTATATACAGTCGTCCTCAAAACGATTCATAACCTCAAACTCAAGAAGGAAAAAAGTCAGCTGTCAGTCAAATAAGATGAAATTGACAAAAAATAATAATAGATAAAAATTATATAAACAAACACACAAAAACACAAGTAAACAAGCATGATGGGGGTCTGAAGCTAAAATGTTGTTGAGCAACACTTTGAGCCAATCACTGCAATCAGGTGTTTCTGTAATATCCAATCAGACGTCTGCACCTGCTGACAGGTATGTTGGTCCATGTTCATGGGAAAGATGCTCTGATGTGTCTGGGACAGGTTTTTTTTAAATTATTATTTAAAGCGATATTTTATTTCACTTAATTATAATTTTGTAAATTTTTATTTATTATTAGTTTCTTTAGTTTCTTGTTATTTGCATGACTATTGTGAATTTAGTCTTTTCTTTAACTGGAGGGGATGAAGCATTTTGAGAACGACTGTATGTGCAGATCTATAAATGAAATGTGTAACTATTAGAGATGGGCGATATGGACTGAATTATGTATCACAATAACTTCTGTTTTTTATCATGATAACAATTAGTAACAATAAAAAATGATCAGTCTAATCTTTTGTATTATAAAGCTATACTTACATTCCTTCTTGAGCCCTAAAGTAATACTACAAGCCACTAAAATGCATCAATTAAGTTCAAGTTCAAATTGAATTTATTGTTGTTATCTTGAGATGACAAACTGCTACCGGGGGGACTTTTTTTGACGATATATCGCACAGGATAACACATCGCCCATCCCTAGTAAGTATCCCAGTTCCTGTTAATCTTCTTGAGATCAGTGTGGTCTGCTATTTCCTCATACACACATCTCAGCCAAAAGGGATTTTCTTCCTCATTTTCAACATGTGTGTGTGTGCAGACAGCCCTCAGCGAGTATGTGTTTGCCCACGCTGACATCAGCTCACAGCCTGCAGAGGCTGGAGGCACAGCCGAGGCCCCAGCAGACGCTGAGCTGCAGCCGAGGCCCCAGCAGACGCTGAGCTGCAGCCGAGGCTTCCACAGACGCTGAGCTGCAGCCGAGGCTTCCACAGACGCTGAGCTGCAGCCGAGGCCCCAGCAGACGCTGAGCTGCAGCCGTGGCTTCAACAGACGCTGAGCTGCAGCCGAGGCCCCAGCAGACGCTGAGCTGCAGCCGAGGCCCCAGCAGACGCTGAGCTGCAGCCAAGGCAGGGCTCCAGACTGCGACCATTTCAGTCACATATGCGCCCAAAAATTTGCTCAGTGCGCCTAACTTATTTTCTTGGTTGCACTGATGCGCCTAACATTGCAGGTGCAGGTGAACGATTTTCTCCAAATGTGTCTTTTCTGTGTTTATTTCTCTCCTAATGGATCTCAGAGAATAACGCCGATAAAAGACTTCAGAACGGGCGAGTCTTCATCTCTAACTGGCTCTGATCCACCCTCAACACGTGAACACATGAACGCAGTAATGCGCTTTAGTCTGAAATAAAGACCAGCGGGTCCTCGTTAGTATGCGGTGAAGAACGACACCGACGAGACACGCGGAAACAATCAATTGTAAAACGTGAAATACGGTGCGTTCTGTTCATGTGTGGTTGTCATCAACTATGTTCATGAATTTAAGAGTTTTGTCTGAGTGACATGAAGCAGAAAGCCGGAGGAGCATGGATGCGCTGCAGCCTCCGTCTGTATGACATCACCTTACCTCCAAAGTCCTGCTGCAGGTCCAGTTTTAGGCTACCAACCCGTACCCATCTGAATCTGTTTTGATGATCACCAAACCTGACCCATTTCCACGGTTATCTGCCGGTCAAATCTGGACCCGACCCGTGGATGTAGGCTAGAACCCGCGACCCGACCCGTCGGTTAAAACATTAAGGGCCTGATTTACGAAGAATCCAAATTGCGAGTCTAATGTCTTTGCCTCGCAAAAAAAAATAGCGTGCGCTGTCATTTTAGCGTTTGCGGGTGATCTACAAAGATTACACGCGCAATCTGTAACAGGCGCAAACAGCAGGATTTAAATGAGGATTTAGCGTGCGCTCTCCCTGCGCCACGGAAAGTTCAGAAGAGCATGTGGTAAAAGCAAAATGAAATTAATCCTGATAGAGAGATGTTAGTTTCAGAGATATAATGAGGCAAATAAAAAACAGAATATAAGATAAATATGAAGAGTTCATTTGCAAAAAAAGACAAACGCCATTTAGAAAAAACGGAGTTAACTGCTTTTGCACATAAACTCTTCATTTACTTTTTGAATATTTTCACCAAATCAAGCTCACATGAAGTAGAGGGTTTTGATGATGTTAAATGGAGATATGACGTTTGTACCGGACAGTAACAAAAGCAGTTAACTCCGTTTGTCCACAGTGGCATTTGTCTGTTTTTGCAAATGAACTCTTCATATAATAACTATAAATAAAAATAATGCAGCAGGTTTCCCTGTGGGTCGTAAGAAGAGGCCAGTTTAAGGACGTGGATAAGGACACGCTGTTGAAGATGATCTGATATTACGCACAGACTGCGCGCTCTTTGGCACAATGCCAGGCGCTGGACCTGCGTAATTGCCCCCCACCCCACGCAAAACTCAGTAAAAAGTAGTATCAATAATTTGTGCGACGTTACTGGTTATTTTCACTGAGTTTTCTGTGGGGTGGGGGCCAACTTCACACAGGACACCTCAGAACAGCAGCAGCAGTGGCTGCGGCGTGGAGGAGCAGGAGATGATTTTAATTTAAAAATATGCCATTGGCAAAAAGTAAAAGAAAATAAAAAGACATAATTAATATCAGCTTTAACTACCATGATGCTGCAGCTGCAGATGTTCTGGTTCATCTGTTTAGAATAACCCGTGATTAACAGTGATGTTGATTGTTATTTAATTAAATAATGAAAACTTGACGTGTCGCCTGAACACATCATGAGAAATGATTCTGACTCGATGTCTGCAGTCCTGCAGCATCTTTCAGCCATCAGTGCGTAAAGCTGCCAGTTATACCTGCTTTTCAGACGTGCTAAATTACACGCATTTTTTTGCGCCCGCTTTCCGTTGAACGGTTGATAGATCACATTTGCGCGTATTAAACTGAGGTGTTGCATAATCTCCTCCCAATATTTTGCGCCTTCTGGCAGAAACGCCCAGTTTGCATATTCATCTGCAGCAGATGCGCAAAATGGACAGCGGCGCTATTTTGCCCCTTAATAGGCGCAAACCTCCTTTTGCCCTGCTTTGTAAATCAGCTCTGGCGGATTATTGCGTGCGTAATGAAGATAGCGCCCGTTTTAACAAGCGCAAACCTTTCGTAAATCGGGCCCTAACTGTAAACACTCCCCGTCCCTCCTTCATAACTGAGTCAGATACTTTTCTTTATTTGTTCTAGACCTCTTAATAGGACTAATTGTTAATTATCCCTAATATTCAGCACATCATTTGACCGTCATTGGAGATGTCCTCTACTCTTGGGTAGGGATGTAACGATATTGTCGATATCGCGATATCGCCGGAGATAAACTGCAGCGATATCGTCGTGGTCTTGTCACGGTATTAAACAGCGTTTCTCTTGAGACAATAGTTTTCAGTCCGCTCAAGCGTAACGTACTAAACTACATGGACCATAATCCTTTGCTGCCAGTGTGCTCTTTTGAGCCAATGGGAGCACATGTAGCCCCCGCGCACAGGAAAAACAAATACAGCATGGATATACGACGAGGATGGAAACAGCTGTTATTCTCCAAGAGAAGCGAGAACTTTGTTCCTGTTCTGGAGGCCGCAGGGACCACAAGAAAGTTTGTTTTGGTCCGGTTATTCCTCCATGAGAAGTTTCAGCCGTGACGCCGCGGAGATCACCGTGTTGACTTGGTGAGTTTATATTTAATGACGAACTTGGTCCGGGGGGGGCTGCGCATGCGGTGATGTCCGTGTATCAAACGCCTCGCGTGCTGTACACATTTTCGTATTTTTTCACCACCTCGATCAGCTGTTTATTAAAACTCTCCGTTTAACCTGCAGCAGCGGATGCAGAAGAGCATCTGATCAGCTGATTGTCGACATCACGGTGCTCCAATCTTGTCCACAAGGAGCCTGTAGAAGTTCAGACATATGACTGATCACTGACAGACAGACGGACTTATTTATTTTGAATTTATGGACTACTAAAGAGGAGGCAGTTTCTTTGTGCCTGGGTCTTTTTACTTGGTAAATAGGCTGTTTTATTGCCTGGTTGAGTTTATTTAATATGGTTCCTGAGCTGTCTTCGCAATAAATATGTTGGATTTTTACTTGAATTTCAGCTTCAGCAAAAGTTTTTCAAGCAGGTCAAAATGTCACAAGCTTGAATTTGACAATATTTTAACAATGACTCGTCAAAGCATTTTATGCCATCCTTGTTGTTATCGTGAGCCTCCCCACAATATCGAGATAAATATCGTACCGTAGGGTTCATATCGAGATGATATCGTACCGTGAGATGTGGATATCGTTACATCCCTACTTTTGGGTGGGGTGGGATTTGGCAATGATCAGGTAGTGCCACCAGTACGCCACATCATCAGTTGTTTGCCCCATACTTCATTGGGTGTTTTGGACACTTATAACAAGACACCCTCTGTCGGGGTTGGCCCACCACAGGATGATCAGCCCTGGGTGTGTGGTGCACGGTGGCACCATGCGGTTACTTGGCAGCCCATACTGCATCTTTCCATTTCAGCCGCAGCCAGTGACTGCTCCGCTCTGCTGTTGTGGCAAGTTCTTTAAATGCCTTCCGTTGGGCCTGCCCTCTGATTCCTACCTCCTTCAGGAGCCTTGTGGTGGACCTGGCTACAAAGCCTCTGCAGCCGACCTCCACAGGCCACACCTTCACATTCCAGCCCCGCCCCTCTGCTTCAGCTGCTAGGTTGGCATATCGCAGTCTCTTCTGCTCGAATGCTTCATTGATGGCATCTTCCCATGGGACTGTCAGCTCAATGATGAAGACACGCCGGCAGGATTTGGACCAGAGGACCAGGTCTGGGCGCAGGTTGGTCGCTGCAATTTCGGTGGGAAGGTGAGCCTCTGGGTGAGGTGCACCTGCATTTCCCAATCCCGGGCTATGTTCAGTGGACCGGAGGAGATGACTTGGTCCCTCTTTTCTCCCCTTCCCGAACGAAGGTTGTTTTCCGTGGGCCTGTGGTCTGGGCGTTTAGAGGCATGGCATTGTTGGTTACCCTCCTGCACTCGATTTCGGCAGCCAAGCACTTCAACACCTGGTTGTGGCGCCAGGTGTGTCTTCCCTGGGTTAGGCTGGTCTTGCAGCCCAGCAGGATATGTTTGAGGGTTGCAGGGGCTGCACACTGGAGACAGCCTGGGTCCTCTCCATACCAAACATGCAGGTTGGCTGGAGAGGGCAGGACATCATAAGTGGCTCTAATGATGAATGAAATGAAATGAAATGAAAAATACTTTATTCATCCCCGAAGGGAAATTCAGTATTGTAAAAGCTCACTTTTTTTTTTTTTTTTTAAATAAACAAAAAAGTCAGTCAGTCTTGTTCTTTAGGGTGATGCTGCTGGCAGGAATGAATTTCTGTATCTCTCCGTCCTACGGCGAACTTGACGCAGCCTCCCACTGAACACACTGTTGATTCTTCACCGTGTTGTGGAGAGGAGGAAGAATCCTCCATCATCTTCATCAGCTTGTGCAGCATTCTTTTTTGAACGATCAGCTCCAGCGGCTCCAGAGTTATCCCCAGCACAGAACCAGCTTTCTTGATCAGCTTGTTTAGTTTCTTCAAGTCTCTGATTCTGATGCTGCTTCCCCAGCAGATGCTGCAAAGCTGATTGCACTTTCCACAACAGACTTGTAGAAGATCTGCAACATCTTGGTGCAGACGTTGAATGATCTCAGCTTCCTTAAGAAGTAGAGTCTGCTCTGACCTTCCTTGTAGATGTAGTCACTGTTGCATTTCCAATCGAGTCTGTTGAAGAATGAAGCTTATTGTATGATATTATGTATTATATTATATGAAGCTTAGCCTGTTGGACTCCATTCTCCACATATCGCTCCACGTGATTTTCCTCCTCTCGACGCCTTCCCACTTCATCCGGCGGCCTTGCTGAGCTTGGGAGACCGCTGTGGCACACCTGGCTGCTTCCTCCTGGTGGCACACTTCCTCGACCACCATGTGGCGCCGTTCAGCTGGAGTCGCCTTTTGCCATGTTGGTGTTGTTGCTTCCAACCCAAGGCCGCCTCTGCCGTGTTGGCCATGTCCCACTGTATCCCGGTGTCTGAGAGCGGTCTTTGCCACCACAACTGCTGCAGATGGCTTCCATTTCCTCGGGTTGCTAGGGTTGGAGCAGCCCCTCTGATGAATGGATCCCGGGATTCGATGAGAGTCATCTCCAGCCTTGATTTGGCACATTTATACTCCTCCACCAGGCTTGAGATTGGTAGGGAGAGTGCTCCGTTGCCATACAAGCCAATGCTGCTAAGGCATCTCAGCAGTCCAAGCCACTTCCTCACTTGTGCGTTCACCAATCTCTCCAGCCGATTGGCATGAGATAGGGTGACCTCACAGATGGAAATTGGCCACATGAGACTGGGCAGCAGCCCAAACTGAAAGCACCACAGTTTCAGTTTTCCAGGCAGAGCAGTGCTGTTGATCTGCTTGAGGCCATTGATGGTATCTTGCTTGAGTTGCTCCAACTGCTTCGAGTCTTTGAGCTCGGCATTGTACCAGCGGCCAAGGCTTTTGACAGGCTTCTCCAGCACGGTTGGTATTGGCTCATTGTTGACATGGAATCTCTCATTGCTGAGCTGGCCTTTGACAATGGAGATACTGCGGGATTTGCTGGGTTTTATTTTCATTCATGCCCACTCAATGTTTCCCTGGAGTTTAAGGAGGCGTTTGGTGCATGCACTTGTTGTTATTGTCGTCATGTCGTCCATATACGCCCTGATAGGAGGGAGGCGAATCCACTCTTCAGTCGTTCCCCTCCAACCACCCACCGTGATGCTCGAATAATGAACTCCATCGCCATGGTAAAGTGGAGGTATGGTGCAGCCCGCCATTATACCAATCTCGAGATGCTGCCAGGCAGTTGTGCTAGCCTGTGTTGTAACGCAGAACTGGAAATCCTGGAAATAAGCCTTGACCAACCTTGTGATGCCCTCTGGGACTTGGAAGAAGTTGAACGCTGTCCACAAGATCTCGTGAGGCACTGACCTGAATGCATTGGCAAGATCTAAAGCCCCGTTTCCACCCGCGGGTCTGGGTCGGGTGGGTTTTGGTACGGATGTGTTGATTTCACGCTGCATCCCCACAGCAACCTGTACCCTTACTCTGGAGGCGGAGAATTAGCGCTGCTACGTGATCGCGTGACATCATCGCCGTGCAACGCCGTTTAACCAAAACATCGCACCACACGTGACAGAAACAAAAGGAGTCACCCCGGCTTTGTTTTTACGCTTGGTCACGCGGGAAGTGAGATTTTTCAACAAATCAATGTATTGCTTTGTGTTAGCTCCACCTCTTTGGTCCGGATCGGTTAGATCAGTACCCCTACCGAAGGGTGCCAAAAAAGTAGGCCGGGTCGGGTCGGATATAAGAGTACCTGTCCAGGTTTTTATCTGTGGAGACGCAAAAAAACGTGGACAGATCCGGCCTGACCCGACCCAGACCCCCTGGTGGAAACGGGGCTTAAGAATATCACATGCAGGTTCTTCTTCTTCTATTATCTAATGTGTTCTAGAGGTTATTTAATAGTAATAATAAAGAAATCCAACTATAATGAGCTCTAGGCTCTGAAAGAGAAGCGAGGGATGGGTGATACCGAAATTTTTCATGTCGATACTATACCAGTAGTTTATGGTACTTTTTTCCAATGAAAAGTGTCGGTATCGGTATTGGTATCAATATACCAATACCGATACCGACACTTTTGATCCCTTTAAAAAAAAACTCATGATTGCAAGTAGAACTTGAGAAACAATAATAAATTGTATTGATAAAGAAATTAAACAAAAATAAGATTAAAAACTTATTTTAGTTATCAAATTACTTAAGTACAGGTTAAGATTATTTAAATGTTTTCAGTGGAAATGTTCAAGTATAAAATGCAGTAGTAATATCATAAGTTTACCAAAACATAATGTGCAATAACCTGCATTAAAGTACTGAAAGATACCAAAACATCATCATCATCACTAACAGTAGCAGCATCATCATGACATCTGATAGGCTACCACCATCATGTGATGCAGAAGCTACAATCTGGCTGCTTTCACATTATTTCATTTCTAAAACTCTCAGATGTGGAAACAAATGCATATTTTGTATCTGTACAGTGGTACTGCAACACTCAAAAAAGTATTGATTCAGATATTTTGTCTGGCTGTTATTGAAGTAGCGACTCCAGGGTATCGATATGCCCATCCTGAAGCTTCACAGCCTCAAGACATTTCAGTTTGAAATGTTTCATTTCATGAAGTTCAGTAAAGCCCCCCCCAAAAAAAATGTTTCTTTCTACTGACATTAAAGATAAACGGTTTTCTAAACCTCATTATTGTTCATAATAACTTCAATAACGATCAATGTCTACATAAAATGATTTAAAGCAAATTCTTAAACTGGATTAAAATGAGCTGCATACAGCGATGCTGGAAACAGTGAAGTGCACCTAAACTTTTTGCTGGTGCATCTCAATTACAAAGTTAGGCGCACCAGTGCAACCAGTGCTGAAAGTTAGTGTGGAGCCCTGCGAGGCCCCAGCAGACGTCCAGACTGCCGCTGCAGCACTGATGCTGGAGACGGAGGAGGAGGTTTTATAGCTGTTATGCAGAAGTAGAGATGTGTGTGTTTGTCTTTTATACACTCAAAAAGTAAATTTTGTGAATAGTTGAACTTCTATCACTCCTCTGTGGAGAGCGTACTGACCTACTGTCTGGGTGTGTGGTACGCAGGCTCCACGGCCGAGGACAAGAAGGCGGTGCAGAGGGTCATTAACACTGCCCAAAAGATCACCGGCTGCCCTCTGCCCAGCCTGGAAAACATTGCCACATCCTGCTGCCTCAGAAGAACAAAGGCCATTACAGGAGACCCCTCACACCCCGCTCACCCCCCGTTCAACCTGCTGCCCTCTGGGGGACGCTACAGGTCAATGAAGTCACACACAAGCAGACTGACGAACAGCTTTTTCCTCTGGGCCAAACACCCATTCACCCACGAACAGTCTCCCATAACCACCCTCCCCCCTGACCCCCAAGCTACCTCCTACCATCTCCTCTCCTTCACGTTTCACAACCACAGCTTTGAAACTGTACTTTACCACCTTGAACTGTTTTATGTATTTACTGGATCTCTGTAATATATTCATATACTGCAGTTATTGTTTATATAACATGTACATATATATATATATATATATATATATATATATATATATATATATATATATATATATATATATATATATATATATATATATATATATATATATATATATATATACATATATATATATATATATACATACACTACTCACAAAAAGTTAGGGATATTCAATTTTCGGTTTTCGTGACCAGAATGATGCAGAATAAATATTTAACCATTGAACAATGTCCATGTACATTGAAAAGAGAAAGTTTAATTTAGTTCACCTGAAAAGGTTGAAGTGGATTTTAGATTCATTCTGACATCATACAAAAAGACACATATCCTTAACTTTTTGTGAGTAGTGTATGTATATATATATATATATTCTTGAAATACCTCCAGTTAATTTAAATACTTTATTTATTTTTTGCACAATCCAAACAGCATCCTTTTCCACAGTATTTGTACTCTCAGCTGTATATGTCACACCTCCCTGCAGTGTATATTACACTACCTCTTTTCTCTACTTTTAAGAGAGAAAAATGTGTCTGTCATTGTAGTACTTTCCTGCTTTTTTCTGTGTAGTATTTTTGCACAGAATGTAGGCCGTGTTGGTTACATATGCTTCTTGTTTTTATACCTTTTTTTTTTACCTCTATGGTGCATTGTAGCTCCATGTGAGCACTCGCAATTTCGTTGTACCTAACAGTACAATGACAAATAAAGACTATTCTATTCTATTCTATTAATAAATGCAGCTATGCCCAAATTATTAATGTACCTATTCTAACATTTTCAGCATCGCCCACTTAAGTGAGCTGAACTTAAATTTAAGATTTGTTAAAGTTACAAAAGCTGCTTGAGTTGATCCAACGTAACAGGACTGAGTATTTTCAGTCCAGACTGTTGTTTGGTTGATTAAATAGAAATTTGTTCATTTAACATGAACAACTTGTGTTTATGTTTCTAAATTATTTTCTCTTGTTGGTTTAAAACATAATAATGTTGGTTAAACATAAAACAAAGACAAGTTGGATGAACCAGATCCGCATTCTTTAGTCCAATGAAGGTTACTACTTCAAATCAACAACTCGGTGTAACTGGTCCTGTGGTGGGTTCATTTGGATATTTCCCATCATGCTTTGTGGCTCCTGCTGTTCCAATTCCCACCGTAAGTAAAGTGCATATGTGATACGGTTAAGGTTTTCTTCAGAAAAAGATTTTATTTACCACAAAGAACCTGCTGCAATAGATGGGTTGAGGTCCTTTTGTAGCAGCGGTGCAGGTAAACAAGTTACAAATATTTCTATAAGTAAACTCACCTGAATATCTGATTTTATCAGGACCCCCTAATCTCAATAATCCGATTAATAAAGATTGTGATATTGTCGGTCAATTGAAATAAAATCTAATGGAAAGAACAAGATGAATTTAAGTAAAACCATCAAAATCTGTATCGGTTCATTAAACAAAAGCTGTATTAAGCTGTGTTAAAGCAACTTAACTTTACTGTGTTGGTAGAAAATGTTTTGGTTAAGTTGAGTTTACTCAAGTTAGTCAATTTAAATCGACATGTTTGTTGGATCAACATTATGATGTTGAGCTACTACAACATAACTCGTTTATGTTGTATTTAATTATCCTACTTTAATCACATTTACTTAAAACGTATTTTCAGAATTAAAGTCATCCTGCATTTAACTTCAAACTAACTCAGTTGTGTGGGACCGGTCTGCATAACTGGCTAAGTAAATACAGCATTTAATTTCTTAGAGTGTAGCAGATCGTTTTCTGAGGCAACGCTTGATTAAACACTGGCATCGCTCTGCTCAGCATTTCTTTCTTCACTTAAAAAAATTTATCTTTGACTTGCATAATTTTTTTTAAGTCAACAGGTTCCACATAATTATAATATTTTACTTCAACAGAAAAGAAATAAGTTAATCATAGTTTGTTGTTCACGGTACTTAAATGAATTGTGTTCATGCAACACATATATATTATGTAGGAATAACATGAGACAAAATCACATCAAGATAACTTTAAAAAATTATTCAGTCCAACAAACACCTACTTTATATGTTAACTGAACATAAATTGTTTAAATAAAGTCAACAACTGCTTTGATTAACTTTTTTTCAGTATTCTGTTCATTATTGAATTTCATTATCTTTTATACAGCAACATGTCACAAGTCATCACATGTTTAGGAAAAGATAAATCAGTACAGGTTGTTGAAGTTAGTCAAAGTTAGTGTCACAGAACAGAACAAGGCCGTAGCAATAACAAGCTACTTAACAAAACAAACTTCAAAATGATCAAAGACATGCAGGCATTCAGGGCGGCACCCTGAGCGACGCTGTCCATCCATCTGGAAAGACATCTTTTTGGAAACTCATTAACCACTCGGCATAACCGGGCAACTCTTTTTTTCAGCGTTTTATCATCATCGCCTTCTTTGCCGCTGCTCATTTCATCCCATTTAAACAAACGGCTTTCTGGATCCATAACTAATAATAATAATACATTTTATTTGAAAGTGCCTTCTCAAAACACCCGAGGACACTGTACAGGCAGATAAAACATTAAAAACAGGAAGCTAAAACAGTAAAAACACAAGCACAAGAGGTAGCACAGAAAACAAAGTATTTCCAGACACATGGTAGTACTGAACCAAGTACACCAGTCGCATTTATCACAATCATTAATCTTACGGATATTAAACATTGCTGCTATTTTACATTTGTTGAGGAGCTTTAATTTAAGTTTTTTTTTTCTTTTGGTTCCTGGCTACTTTTTATTTGATTTTATTCAAGGAAAGGTCACAACAACCAAGAGAAAAAAGAAAGCAAGAAAAGCCTGAAAAACAGAATTTAGCTTTATTTATTCTGACAGAAAAAGAATTTACTTTAATATTTTCAAATGAGGATAACGGGGTTGTTGACCAGGTAAACGTGTGTTTCATGTTCTGCCAGCAGCGAGGTAGAAATTCAGCTAAACGAACTATCAGTCATTATAATTTCATTTCCACGAATGCAGTGTTGCAGAATTATGATTCTGTTTTATTTTATTCATGAGTGCTCGTGTTAGACATTCTGATAGTAAAATGTGTCCTCATCACTGGGATGTATCGTCAGTGTTGTTCATAATGAGCTTTATTTTCTCCTCACTGCTCTGTCATTTCATTTGACATTTTAGCATTTTTGTTGTCCAAATATCTTATTTTATTAACAAAATATTAATAATAATTGTCAAATTAACAAGCTTCTTAAATACACTACTCACAAAAAGTTAAGGATATTTGGCTTTTTGTATGATGTCAGAATGAATCTAAAATCCACTTCAATCTTTCCAGGTGAACTGAATTAAACTTCCTCTAAACTTTTCACTGCACATGTACATTGTTTAATGATTAAATATTAATTCTGCATCATTCTGTTCTCCAAAAACCGGAGGTTGAATATCCCTAACTTTTTGTGTACTTCATCAAACATCTTAAACACATAAAAAATGGTCCATTTAACCCAGAATCTCCAGGCAGCCCTTTCACTCCTATTTTTAAGTGAAACCTTCATCAGTGCTGATGATGAAGGTTGGGGTTTTGCGGGGACATTTTAATGGTCCAGTCCCCCCCACACAGTTTTTATCCTGAAAGAAAATTTGGCGCAGATCGTGGCGCTAAAAGGCGCCATCGGGGTTCAGAATGGCTCCTCTCTGACTGAATAAAAACTGGAGACTCACCTGCGTCCTCCAGTCTGGCGTGTCCGTGCGCGCCGCCGTGACCTCCGTGCTGGTAGGGCAGGTACGTGCCGGGATGGTGCGCGCCCACCGGGCTGTGATAGGACGCGTAGCCCAGCGGGCGGCCGTACGAGGACGCTCCGGCGGAGAAGGGCCCGTCATGCTGCGCGGGCCCGGCGGCGTGCAGGCCGTGGACCGGGTACGGACTGTGGGACAGGCCCGCGGAGGTCTGCGGGGCACCGGGGTATCCGTGCCCGCCGAACTCCAAAAACGCCGACTTGGACGGATCCGTCGGGACTAAAGTGTCCGATATGGAGGTCATAGTCATCATTAGGGTGGGGGGGCAGCGATGTGGTCCGGGATTAGCTCCGGACCGGGATCCTGAGGTAAGAAGCTGGACCAGGATCTCGGAGGTGCTTCATGGACCAGCATCAGTCTGGAGACGGGACCAGGTCAGAGGCGGGCGGGCGGTGCGGGTCCAGGGGGGCCTGCCCTCCGACACATCCCAGAACCTTCTGCCTTCAGAACCAGTCCAGCAGTGCCGGACCAAAGTGGTCTCAGGGGAAAGAAACGCGCGCGCAGAGCAGGGAGTCTATCTTTCACCTTGCTAGTCCACCTCCCGGGTCCACCACAGACTCCAGGCAGCGCACAGGTCTGGAGGGGTTCTCCTCCTCCTCACAGTACGGCCTCGACTTGGCACGCGCTCACTCACTGCGCTCATTGGCTGTGGCGCGTCAGCGCTGGCGCAAATCACCACTGAAACTGTTGCGGCTCAGAGGAAATCCCGCGCGGTAGATGCGCGTGCATATCTGCTCTGACAGGAGGACGCCGACCAACAGTCCGCGCAGGTGGAGCAGTTTCAGATGAGGGAAACATGCCGCACATCAGCCCGCTCACAGACGCGTGCGCGAGTCTTTGTCTTTAGATGCAAAATAAGTCAAATACTCCCAAAACCCGCAGTTGAAACGCCGCAGTTCTTTTGTGTTGCTACAAGTCTGCAGCAAAATCCCAGAACTGATCCGCAATAATTCAATAAGAAAAGAAGAAAAGTGCGCAAAAGTGCGTCATCGCGCAGCCTGCCGCGCGCGCCCGTGATCCTGCCTGTGGAGCACGCTGCAACAAACGTCGCCCCCACAGAAACTTCTTCGTCGTGGTTTTGTCAGCAGAGGCGGGGGGGGGGGGGGGGGGGGGGGGGGGGGGGGGGTGTTATCCCGGACCGAGGCCGACCCTCTGCTTCAGGTTACGGGAATCCGCAGTTTGTTATAAAGTGGATTTACAAAACTACAGGAAGTCTTTGATGTGCAGTCATTCCGTGAGTAAAGCAGATGTCCCTTTGATGAAATGAAATTACGGGGTGAGACGACGGCAGCGCGAAAAGTGTCAGAATTTATTCTGGTACGACAAATAATCGACATGAGAAGCAACCAGAGTCCTGCTCACAGACCAGATTAATAAAGACATGCGAATCTTGAGGCAGCTTTGTCAGAAAACTACTTTCTGCCGTGATCTTTTACTTATAACCCAGCCTGGCTGGATTTAGACTTTCTACCGAAGTATAATGAGAATATTCTAATAAAAAGTTAGTGAAAAACTGGAAAAACTGGGTCTTTAAAATCAGTTTCTCTCATTAAATGCTCAATATTAAATATTTAAATGAGATGACTGATTATTTTAAAAATATGTAGATGTCACACTGAAAAATACAATTACTGCAAAGATCTTGAAAACAGCTCCCTGCACTTATTGTAATATTGTTTTTTGTTTTTTTAAATCTACTTTATCTAGTAGATAGAACTTAATTTTAACTTAGTTGTTAGTAATACTAATTTTAAATAACTTGTAAGAACTTTGCAGGGCAACATGCTAGATAATTTACTTAAGTTGAATCAGTTTAATTAAAATGAGTTCAGGGTTATTAGGGATGGCGAGGGAACAGGTTTCCCACAATGCAGTTCACTTCTTTCAACAATAAATTAGAGATAATTCACAAATGACAGATTTATAAATAATATTGGTAGTGTCACGTGACCGAACTCAACTCGTTTATTCCTGTAGATAATAGCTACTATCCAGCAGCTGCTGCACCGTGACAGACATGTCTGTGGTCTGACATTAATTTAGGCTAAAACACACTCTGATTAAACTGTTGTTACATAGTAAAAATAATTATGAATTCATCAATTACTTTAAGTGAAAAGAACTTGAAATCATTCTGTTGGTAAAAATTTAAATGAAGATTGTATGAAACGTCTCATTTAATTTATGTGAAGTTCATCACATCAAGTTTTCTCCACAATCTCATTCACTTACAGCTTAATCAGATTTTTCAAGTTCAAAAAAGTTCTACAAACTTAATCCATTTTAGTTTATTCTACTTAATCACTCCTACTACTGAATACTTAATTTTTGGGGGGCAGCAAGTTTGCGTATTTTTTTGTAAAGCCAGCTAGTTAGGATTTAGTGCAGGAGTCTGCAACCTTAAAGACCCATTTTTCACCTCAACCAGCTAAATAAAACTCATGTAGAGCCACAAATTATGTTCTCTCTTATGATTTTTGATAAATATTAGGCCTACAGAAATTTTCCATAATTTTAAACTAATCAGTTTTGTTTCTACTTTTAGGTTTTGAAAAAAAACTTGCAAAAAGAGGACTGATGTATTTTTTCCAATCAGATTTTCCCCATAGAACTTAGCAGTATAAAAAGGTTAAATAGATTAAAAAATGTAGACATTTGTGGGAAATTAAGTAGAAAAAAAACCCTGATTTCCATGCCAATGACGAGAGAAATAGATTTTAAAAACTGCTTTTAGTGGCATTATGTTATGGAAATTCTACGCAATTATTCCATGAAAAAAGCTGCTAAAACCTAAAAATGTTATGTATATACATATAAATATTAGTTGGCTCTTTATTATTTTTACTCAAAATTATTGAGAGCCATTGTGCAAAGTTCAAAGAGCCACTTGCGGCTCCGGAGCCACAGACCCCTGATTTAGTGGAAGCATGTTCAGCCTGAGCCGAGCCAGCCACGTGCAGCCAGACGGCAACCAGGAGTCCGCGTGTTCAAAGAAAGGCTCCAAAATACATAAAACAATGTTTGTTAAAATTTCATCAGCTCGTCAGAAACCCTGAGGGAGTGTCCACACAACAACAACAACAACAAAAAACAAACAAAACCTGAGCAACACGTCAGTTTGTCAACAAAGAATGATGACCTCCAGAAGGGACCCGGTTCCTCCCAGTAAAACACAGCAGAGGTGCTGCCATCCTGCGGGAACGCAGCCAAACAGGAAAACTCAGGCTAAAGGAATCATGGACACGTGGGTCTGGACCTAAAAGGAAAAACAAGAAATGAAAAGTTGCTGAAAGATTTAGAGAATGTTCTCAAATTGAGGAAGGGTGAACAACGTTGTGCAGGTATGTTCTGGAACATCAGAACCACCACGTTCCTTCATCAGTTCTGCTTCCAGAAACCGTTTAGATGACCAAACTCTCCAGACGGCCATTTATAAGACCGCTCACAAAAACCTTTCTAACCTAGTTCCGCATCTGTTTTTTGTTTGTTTTTATCAAAGTTGGCCTTTGCAGAGATCATGTTCACATATTGTGCACGATAAAAATAAATATAAAATCTGGCAATATTCCAGCAGCCGGGGCACCAGAAAAACACCAGAAAATAACAGAAAAATTATGCAATTTTTCAGAGAAAGATACAGTTTTCAACTTTCATTTTACATGGGACCTGTGTTTATATATATATATATATACTGTATATATATTAATGTTAAATTAAGGATATTAACATGTGTAATAATTTTTTCACAAATACATTCATTATAAATTTTTTATAACAATAAAAACTTTCATTCATAAAGAGCTAAAACTCCTCTTCCATACAGTCAACGGTATCGGCTTCCACCATGTGCATCACATTGGAAGTAAAAGGCCGGATTCACGTAGACCAAGACCGATTGTTACTAAGTTTGTTCACTTTAAACAAACAGAGCTAGGGACCAACTTTGGAGTAAACCACCAAAGAAATCCTGGACCGGCGTAAAGTCCTGTTCCCCATCAGAAAAAAGCCATGACGGAGGGATCCCGAGCTGTCATCGCGGTGGATAAATTATTTATTAACGGACATCTTCATCGGGACCTAAACATCACCCTGTGGCTTTTCTGATGTCAGGTACAGTTCAGTTTCATATCGTAACTATGATTAGATGAATGATTATCGGTTATGATCATAATTACTAATCTCACTACCGTCTCGACTTCGCGGCTCACAACACTGATGCACTTTTTAAACCAGTGGTTTCCTGTCACACTTTTTCTTTTTTCACTTCTCACTACTTTCCTTCCTTCTCTCTTTTTCTCTCACTCTCACACAGTGAACTGTAATCCCACCCGTGACTTTATTAACATGAATAACCACGCGTGTAGGAACTCCAGCATGTGTCCTTTGGGAAGCAGGTAAAGCAGTAATGCGAGGGAAAATAATTTCCTTCTCTTCCCATAAAAAAAAAGGAAGCTGCAAGAATCTCAGAATTAGAAGTTAGAATTAAATCACTAGAAGACGCCTACCAGGTCTCCCCGGAGGAACACATGCTGAATGATATAAGGAAATTCAAGCTCGAGTTAAACAAATTAATTGACAGAAAAACACAATTCTTAGTTCAAAGACTTCGTTTAGAAAACTTCGACCATGGTAACAAGTCTGGCAAGCTTCTAGCTAATCAGTTAAAAATAAATAAGGAAAAAGCAACAATCTCCTCCGTTAAAGACTCAGAAGGAAGTATCAGCCATGATCCTGACCAGATAAATAACATTTTTAGAAACTTCTACAGAACACTATATAAATCACAAATAAACCCCACAGATGATGATATTAATCAATTTCTCAATAGTATCATTCTTCCAAAACTACAACAGGAAAATATTACGGTTTTAGATTCACCCCTCTCAATGGATCACCGCAAGCATCTGGGAATTTTCTCCAAATTCGTCACATCCGGTTAGGTAGGGGGTGAAAACATCGCTTCGTTGCATAGGAGCCATTTGATTACCTGCTTCATTACTCGTCAATCTTCGTTTATTCTACATTGGAAATACCGAGAAGTCCCGCTGTGTATGGCTGCCATAAACATAACTACCACACGGACAAGAGAAGATGTTTTTCCAGTTCCCAAAACAACAGAAAAAGTCCCAAACAACATGCTAAGTGGCTAGCTGCTATCAAGCCCATAAATGCTGACAGCTCACGCTGGAAACCATGGAAACATCTAACAATATGTTCGGATCACTTTGTGACTGATAAAAAAGCATAATGTGGTCTCACTTTTTAAACCCTGTAGTTGTTTTTGTACAGATGATAGAAAACACCATTAAATCAGTGGATGTACAGAATCACAGCGCCGCCCGCTGTTCCCGTCTCCTCAGGACTGTTAACGATCACGTTAATCCAGATTACTGCCATCAATGTTCCCACATAAGAATAAAAGCATAAAAAGCGGCAGAAAGGCATTTGCAGCATTATAAACATGCACAGTCATAACCAGTTACATACAGATGAGACTGCCGGTAATTTATAGCTTTATCAATGAGAGTAAACTCCTGAGAAGTACATCAAAGAAATACCACCATTTCTTAAAAATCCGGGGAAAATTAATATTCTATAAAAAATAAATGGCTTGAACACGGGGCTTACCTGATGAAACCAAATACATCATGAGATCGGGAAACTGATCATCAGGCTGTTATGTACAGGTAGGTTCGTCTAACCAGGCTGTAGCAGCAGAAGATGGCATCACTTAGTCCAACAGACACTAGTTTGCTTCCTATCTTCTTCCAGCCTCGACAGTAAGACTTTCAATATAACTGGACGTCATTTCAACATTATTTCAAAGACAGACCAGCCGAGAAAAAAAATTAAAAAGGATGCAAAAACAGTTTTTAGGCTCATAGTCCATTAGACGCCGTTCAAATACGAAGCATGTTTTCACCGCGACCAGCTTCGTGGTCACGTGAATTCCGGGTTGTGACGTAGGCTCGCGCTGATCCATAAGTGAATTACATGACGCTCTGTAACATATGCCCAATAATAAAGCCCCAGGCCCAGATGGATATCCGGTCGAATTTTACAAAGAGTTCTGGACAATTCTGGCTCCCACTTTTTATAAAATGATACAAGAAATAAAAGAGAAACAGAAAATACCACCAAATATGAATTCAGCAAATATCACTGTATTATTAAAACCAGGAAAAGACCCGACACTTCCAGCTAGTTATCGGCCAATCTCATTAATAAATGTAGATCTTAAGATAATCAGCAAAGCACTCGCTAAAAGGATAGAAAAAATAACTCCTTTGATAATACATCCTGATCAAACTGGGTTTTTTTTTAAAGGTCGACATTCTTCTACTAACACACGCAGGCTGATTAATCTAATAGACTATGCTACCATTCATAATCTGGAATCCACTATCATTTCGTTAGATCCAGAAAAAGCTTTTGATCACGTTAACTGCGGCGGTGGGTGGGTTGCTGGTAGGGCCCTAACCAGTGGCTGTTGGCCGGGGCTGTGTGATCTGGGCTGAGTGTAGGTGGAGGGGGGCATGGGTGGGGTTTGTGTGTGTTGGGGTGGAGGCGCAGTCATAAGATACAATAGCCAACGCACTTGAACCGTATCTCAGTGTCTATTATTACGATAAACGTAGCAAAAGCTTATCAGAAATATTTTCTTCTTTATCTTAATATAGACAACAACTAGGAGCAGCAGAACAATCAATCTTATAACAAGCAGCTTACCTGCGTGGCAAGGATGTCAGCGACGGGAGGGGGAGGAGGGAAAGGCAGCTGCTGCGTTCAAGTGTTGCCGTTTAAATGGGTGAAACACAAACACCTCACACATCTCTCTAATTAGCGGGTTTTAAAAAAAGGAGGGCCCGAGCCTGGCCCGGGCCCGAGGTAATGATATGGTCACTGGCCCGAACCATCAGGGCCCGCGGGCCTGGGGCTCCAGTGTAGGGCTCTAGTGGTGGGGGTGGGGGCCTGTGAGTGGGGTGGATGTGTGGGGATTGGGTGGCTGTTGATATGTGGGAGGGGTGGGCGAAGGGTGTGGATGGGTGGGGGTGTGTTGACGGGGGTAAAGGTGTGTGGTTGTTTGGGGTGTGGTGCGGAAATTTGTCCTGCGCAGATGAAGAGGAGTGTGGTGGGCTTGTCTGGGGGGTCCGTTTGAGTGAATGTGAGTGAGAAGTCATTGTGTGATCGTGTGTGTGGGTGGGTGTGTGTGTGTTCGGGTGTGTGTGTGTGTGTATGGTTTTTGCTCTTTCTTTTCTGATAGGTGTTGGTGGGTGGGACGGATGACAGGTGCGTGCTGTGTGTGTTGATGGATGTGCGGTGGCTGGCGTGCCTCTTGGGGGGTCTGCGGGGCCTGGGGATGGTGGGCCTGTGGGCTCTGGCCCTTCCGCTGCCCTCGGTCCCGTTCTTGCCCCCTCTCCTTGGCGTGGCAGTCGGGCCCCCCCCCCGGGGGGCTGGCGCTGGCCCCTTGGCAGTGGGAGCTGGCCACCTGCCCTTGGGGGCGGCTGTGTCTGGCTCCTCCCACCTGGGAGGGATCCCGGGAGGCAGGGGTACCTCGTAGGGCTGAAAGATATACCGTTATCGTATCTATATCGAGATATGAACATTCAAGACATTAATATCGAAAAACCAACTATATAAAAGATAGATTTCCCTGCGCTTGTCCTGCATGTAAAGCTCTGGAAGTCACAAACAAAACTGCATTTCCACCAAAGTACTTGGTTTTCAAAGAACCCGTAGTCATATCATATCGTATCAATATTGAGATGTCTGGTATGAATATCGAGATATGAAATTTTGTCCATATCGTTCAGCCCTAGTACCTGGTACCGTCAACGGCTCAACTTCCAGAGGGGAATTTACACCCCTCTGGTCTCCCTTCTCTAGACCTCTCTCCCCCTCCACTCTTGGGGAGGGCGTGTGTTGGGCGGGGGTGATGAGGGGGGGCATCAAAGTGCCTTCGCACAGTAAAACAGTAAAATGTCAAATGTGACAGTGGGCCTCTGCCCTGATGATGGTGAACAGATATGCTCTATGGTGCAAAGTGGATGTTCAGACGTTGAGTTCAGTAAGGTGAGTTTCTAAAATATCAGGACTTTAAAAATGCTTTTTGGACAGAATGTATTTGCTTACCGATGCACAGCTCCACTACTTCCTAACTTAAGCTTAGGGATGGGAATCGTTAAGAATTCAGCTATTCCGGTTCCATTATCAATATCACTTTTCGACTCGGTTCCTTATCGATTCTCATTGAGTGATGAAATATAGTATGAACAGCTTTGGTTGCAGTTTTGTTTTTATTTAAAATATGCATCAGCCTTATGCCTTCAACTTCAACTTAAAGCTGACCTCAGTTAAAAAATAACTCTTAAAATACAACTGCAGTGATCAATATTTGTACAGTAGGCTAAAAGTTTTTGTGCAGGAAAATATACAGTGGGTACGGAAAGTATTCAGACCCTTTTAAACTTTTCACACTTTGTTTCATTGCAGCCATTTGCTAAAATCAAAAAAAGTTAATTTTATTTCTCATTAATGTACAATCAGCACCCCATCTTGACAGAAAAAAAACAGAAATGTAGAAATTTTTGCAAATTTATTAAAAATTAAAAACTGAAATATCACATGGTCATAAGTATTCAGACCCTTCACTCAATACTGAGTAGAAGCACCTTTTGAGCGACTACAGCCATGAATCTTCTTGGGAATGATGCAACAAGTGTTTCACATCTGGATTTTGGATCTTCTGTCAATCTTACTTGCAGATCCTCTCCAGTTCTGTCAGGTTGGATGGTGAACGGTGGTGTTCAGCCATTTTCAGGTCTCTCCAGAGATACTCAGTTGGGTTTAAGTCAGAGCTCTGGCTGGGCCAGTCAAGAATGGTCCCAGAGTTGTTCTGATCCACTCCTTTGTTATTTCAGCTGTGTGTGAGGGTCATTGTCTTACTGGAAGGTGAACCTTCGGCCCAGTCTGAGGTCCTGAACTCTGGAAGAGGTTTTCTTCCAGGATCTCTGTACTTGGCCACATTCATCTTTCCTTCAACTGCAACCAGTCATCCTGTCCCTGCAGCTGAAAAACACCCCCATAGCATGATGCTGCCACCACCATGTTTCACTGTTGGGATGGTATTGGGCAGGTGATGAGCAGTGCCTGGTTTTCTCCACACATACCGCTTAGAATTAACGCCAAAAAGTTCAATCTTGGTCTCATCAGACCAGAATCTTATTTCTCATAGTCTGGGAGTCCTTCATGTGTTTTTTGGCAAACTCTATGCAGGCTTTAATGTGTCTTGCACTGACTCTACCATAAAGCCCCGACTGGTGGAGGCTGCAGTGATACTGACTTTGTGGAACTTTCTCCATCTCCCTACTGCATCTCTGGAGCTCAGCCACAGTGATCTTTGGCTTCTTCTTTACTCTCTCACCAAGGCTCTTCTCCAACCATTGCTCAGTTTGGCTGGACGGCCGGGTCTAGGAAGAGTTCTGGTCGTCCCAAACTTCTTCCATGTAAGGACTATGGAGGCCACCGTGCTCTTAGGAACCTTTAATGCTGCAGAAATTCTTTTGTAACCTTGTCCAGATCTGTGTCTCGCCACAATTCTGTCTCTGAGCTCCTTCGACAGTTCCAGTATGTATATATACAGTATATACAGTATGTATATATATATATATTTGGCTGAGAAGAGACTGTGTCCTTGTATAGCTTTGCATGATTTTGTACATTTCTCCGTGTAAAGAGAGTCCAGTTCTGTTGTAGAGCTGCTCCATTCCTGCAGTTTAGTTCCACATATCTTTTAAAATTGATACCTGGCCAAGATGGTAACGGCACCATACACAACTGATTAGCAACATTAACACACATCCGAGCTTTAACTTCATTCAGTGTAGCAAGGGCCAGAAGTTGAAGTTCAGACTGGACTTTGTTCTGAGTAGTAGGAGCCAAGGACCTGAGTGTTTACTTTCCCAGATCAGTTGGTACTATGAGGATGACAAATAGCAACAATAGGTGGTAGATTGTGGCCTTCAGGTTTCCTCCTTAACAAACAAGCATGTAGGTTTGATGCCTAGAGTAGTTTAGAAAATAAACACCTACCATTACAAACATCGGACACATGAAGATGTGTACAGTGGTGAGAACAGGTACCACAGCTGGTGATAATCCTTAGTCCTCTATGCTACGTTATCCAGCATGTGAGGACAACGAGTAGAAGCATTTATGGAGAACATAACGGGAAGTTGCTTTCCATCCATTTCTATTCACACAAACAGAAACAAACAGTACTGAAGGTCCTCCTTACAATAAAAGTAGTCTCCAATGAAAAATCTTTTCTTGTTGAAATTTCTCAGACAGCAGATTTCATGTTCTGGTAACACTTTACAATAAGGGTCCGTTAATTAACATTAGTTAGTGCATTATTCAGCATTAATTAACTGCTTAATAATATATTTACAACTTTTATTAACCATTACTTTGCATTAGTTAGCATATTGGTTAATGCATTAATTAGCAGCTAATAAATGCTTACCTCCCAACCTTTTTTAATGCATTATTAAGCCTTGATAAAAGTTGAATAATGTAATAAGTTACCATTATGTATGCATTACTTAGCATTAATAACCATGTTGGTATGTTAGTAAGCCCTTAATAATGTCGATAGTAATGGTTTACCAATGGTGTTTATTTGGAATGAATGAACATTAAGTAACAGCTAACTAATGCATCTACAAAGCCTTCGCTCTACATTGTATGCTATCGGGATGGGCATCAATAAGCAATTTATTAATATCTTATCGCTCTACATTGCACGTGCTGAGTAATGCATACATAATGGTTACTTTATACATAATGCAACTTTATCAAGGCTTAATAATAATAATAATAATAATAATAAAAATAATGGATTAGATTTATATCGCACTTTTCAAGGCACTCAAAGCGCTTCACAGTATATCTATTTTTCTTTCACTCCTCATTCATACGTGGTGATGGTAAACTCCGTATGTAGCCACAGCTGCCCTGGGGCAGACTGATGGAAGCGTGGCAGCCATGTCACGCCTACAGCCCCTCCCACCACCACCGGAACCATTCACACACATTCATACACCAGTGGTGCCCCCACTGGAGGCAAGGAGGGTTAAGTGTCTTGCCCAAGGACACGACGACTCATGGCTGGGGGATCGGGATTCGAACCACCGATCCTTCAATCACTGGCAGACCTGCTGTACCACCTGAGCCACAGCTGCCCCAATAATGCATAATAATAATGCATTAAGTAAGGTTGGGAAGTAAGCATTAATTAACTGCTAATTAACGCATTAACCAATATGCTGACTAATGTAAAGTAATAGTTAATAAAAGTTGTTAATATATTATTAAGCAGTTAAGCATGCCTGATTTAAGATAAGGTAGCAGCTAAATGCAGCGACACAGAGACGCCATTCCAACTTCTCCGGATAGGGCAGACCTCAAACTATCAATCAGTTTTTAAATCGTGTTAATAGACCAAATATAACCGGAGTTATGATATAAAATGTACAACCTAGTTTTCCAACTGATATGTCATACATCGGGGAAAAACAGGGAAAACGGCAAATTCTATGGAAAGTTCTCATAAGCAAGACAAAAAGTGTCACAAAAACTCAGTGTTGTATAGTAACGAAGTAAAAAATACTTAGTTACTTTATTTAAGTAGTATTTTTTTTATGTTTGTACTTTACTACTTCTATTTCTGATGACTTTTACTTTTACTTCACCACATTTCCCGAAAAAACAATATTTTTACTCCATTACATTTACCTGAGCATCTTAGTTACTTGTTACAAAATAAGTAACGTAACAGCCAATGGACAATCTTTGTTTTGTTGTAGTGGGACTAGTAGCCACTAGTAGCAGCCTTGTGCAGCCGTCTCTGAAGCTAAACACACCTTTATCTGCCTCAGCAGCAGGTGAACGGCTGTTCAGCATCACTGGTCTGGTCTTCAGTCCTAGAAGAGTGAGACTGAGTTCTCACCATTTTGAGAAACAACTTCTTTTGAGGTTGAACAAAAAGTTTTTCTGGGTTCAGTAATGACTGGATGAACAGTTCATGAGCTGTCACACTGCAGTCACGTTAAAGTTCAACCAATCGAGATTTTAGATTAAATGCACGTGGGTATGAATGTTGGTAGGCATGCATGCAGGTCTGTAAGGATGTTTGTGTGTATTTTTCTTTACGGTTGAGTTTATGTAAGGAGGTACTGAAACTCCTTTACACTTTGCAAATTAAACACAATTTAAAAACTAAATTTAAGGGGAGTGGATAGCCCAGTGGTAGCATCGTGGGCTTGGGCGCGGAGGACCCGGGTTCGATCCCCCGACACGACTCCTTGGTATACCACTGTGGACCCCTGAGCAAGGTCCTTAACCCCCCCACCAACTGCTCCCCGGGCGCTTTAAGTAGCAGCCCACTGCTCTCTGATACTCACAGTACAGAGATGGTGACATGCAGAGCCCTAATTTCCCCTCAGGGATCATACAAGTAAAACAAAAAAAAAAATTAAACAGGAATAAAGAAAATGTTAAACTCAAAGTTCTGATTGCTTTTTACTAACAGTACTTTTTACTTTTGATACTTAAGTACAGTAAATACTAGCTACTTTTTTACTTTTACTCAAGTAATATTCTAGCAGGCAACATTCACTTTTACTCGAGTAATTTTCCAGTAAGGTACTTTTACTTTTGCGTAAGTATGGCTTTTGGGTACTCTTGGGTCCGAGCTGCCCGAGCTACATAAATATCTGCCCACACCTGAACCGTGACATTAAAGGGATAGTTCAGGTTTTTGGACATAAAGTTGTGTGAAACATTCAGCGTCTGCAGCTCTGATGCAACAGTGTCTCTACTGTCACCGAGCCTCCTGCTCTGAGAAAAGGCCAGTAATGTACCGGAGAAAAAGTAGTGCTGGAGCCGTATGGGGGCGCCTTAACAGAAATCAGTTGGGACCGCACCTCGCAAACTTTATTAGCTTTTTCAACACAGATCAAATACTTGGTAGCTCACTACAAATGAGGAAAACTATGTCAGACTATGAAAGCCACGATGATTTGACTTTTACGCCTCGCCAAGAGGTTATCTTTATGAACCAGAGTACACTGATGTACCTAAAGCTCTTTACACCGCCCTACTCTTGCTTTGCCTTTACTCCATCGGAGTTTAGGTCTCATTTTAAATCAGAAGACGCTACACGAGGACAGATTAAATAGATTACATCTGACTTTTCAAAACGTTAGTGGCGGTTGGAGTGGACCTCTTGTAAGCTTTTATTTCAGTGAAGTCCGACTGTTGTTTGACAAAATGCAAATAACTGCAATTCTCATGTTTTTAAGAAAAAAAATCCTAGTATTTGTTTAATAATTAACATTATCTCTGACACCACATACTTCAAGATGGCGCCCGTGGTCTCGGCCAGCCGTCCGTCGCTCTCCGTTCTCTTGTTAGTTTTTCTGTTCCTGTCCCTCGTTACTCGGGGCGTGATGTCGCTATTGGTGTACGATCGCATGGATCTTCTCCTTATCCGCGACTCTATGCTGAACACGCCGATCTGGAGCACTGATGGCCAGTTTAATGCACCGCCGCCTCTCCTGACTGCAATACCGCCCTACCTGCGGCGTCTCCCTTGCTGGCGCGCCCGCAGATCCGGCCGCCGCCGAAGACGTGGAAAACGTGGAGGAGCCATCTTCAAATGGAAATTACTCCATGGATCTACCCGTCTTCCCTCCTGTCGTCCTCCAACTGGATCTTCTGTGGATTACCTGGGCTTAAACCTTCGAGCTCCTGACGAACCGAGACCCCGGTGTCTCCGGCCGATTCTTCCAGACTCCGGCGTGTTTACCTTTCCCCGCCGACCGGCGCGGGCTTCCCGGCGGGGCTGTGTGCCCGGAAACCTCCGGCCGCTAAACCGCGCTTCCTCCTCCGGCTCCGCTGACTGCTCACTCATCCAGATGGCTCTGATCAACATCAGATCTGTGTCGAACAAGACCTTCATACTCAACGACTTTTTTTCATCACGGAACCTGGATTTCCTCCTCCTCACGGAGACCTGGCTGAAGCCCGGCGATGACAGCGCCTTCGCGGAACTCCTCCCCCCCCGCTGTGCAGTTCTCAACTCCCCTCGCGCGGCTGGTCGTGGCGGCGGCGTTGCTGCTGTTTTCAAAGATGGTTTTAGTTGTAGACTGTTACCTGTGGATACCTACTCCAGTTTTGAGGTCCAGCTGATGGTGATCGATCTCACCTGCCCTGTACTGTGCGCTACAGTGTATCGTCCTCCAAGGACCAGCAGTTTCCTTCAGGAATTCTCTGAATTCCTGTCTGAATTCATCCCCAGGTTTGACAAGATTCTGATCTGTGGCGACTTTAACGTACATGTCTGCTGTCCTACAAACCATCTGGCAAACGAGTTTAAGAGCCTCATCGACTCCTTTGGTCTCACCCAGCTGGTCACCTCTCCCACTCACGAGCGTGGACATATCCTTGACCTAGTCCTTTCCTACGGTCTCTCGGTCTCCATCAGGGACATTTCTGCTGCCACCTTATCGGATCACTTTCCTGTCATCTTTGATGTGGTGGCCCCTCCTTCCCCCATTAAGCCTGCTCTGCCAGCCTGCAAGCGGCGAGCTTTTACTCCAGCTACGGCTACCGACTTTGCTGCTGCCTTCAATGCCTCGCAGCTGCTCGCTGCCAATGACCTGCCCACCCTCTGCCCTGATGTCCTGCTTTCCACCTTCAACTCTACCTGCTCCGATATCCTGGATTGTATTGCTCCCCTTCGCTCTGTTCCATCCTCCACCAAAAAGGATCCCTGGATAAATGACCATATCCATCTGTTAAGACGGAAATGCAGACAAGCTGAACGTCGCTGGAAGAAAGATAAGTTGCATGTTTCCCTGGGTTTGCTTAGAGAAAGTGTGACCACTTATCAGAAAGCCATGAAAGACGCTAAAGCTAAGTATCTGTCGTCCATTGTAGCAAACAGCTCACATAATCCCAGGGTCCTATTCAGTACCATTAACTCTGTTATTAATCCCGATGTTGGTCTCTCAAATACTTTTCCTGCTGACGCTGATGAATTTGCTGCTTTTTTTCATTGAGAAAGTGTTGTCTGTTCGGAAAAGCTTGGCTGCCAGCCCCTCCTCTGTGACTGATGTCCACACTGCTCCTGTACAGGTTTTCGAGCATTTTGAGACCATCTCTTTATCACACCTTAGTGATGTTCTTAGCAGCTTGAAACCTACAGGTTGTCCATCAGACATTATTCCGGCCAGGTTGCTAAAAGAGGTTTTTGTTTCTGTTGGTCCTTATCTACTTTTCTTTCTCAATGGTTGTCTATCTCTGGGATCTGTCCCGGCTGCCTTCAAGCATGCTGTGATCAGGCCTATTTTGAAAAAACCACATCTTGATCCTCTTCTGCTACAAAACTTTAGACCAGTCTCCCACCTTCCCTTTCTTTCAAAGGTGCTAGAAAAGCTTGTTCTTAAACAATTACAGCCTTTTCTAGATCAAAATGCCCTTCTGAACAAGTTCCAGTCTGGTTTTAGGGCTCGCCATAGTACTGAGACGGCTCTGCTAAAAATTCATAATGACATCACTCTATCTGTTGATGCAGGTAATCCCACCCTGCTGGTCCTCTTAGACCTCTCTGCCGCCTTTGATACGGTCGACCACGCTGTCCTTATTTCCCGCCTGGAGCACTTAATTGGTATCCGTGGAACAGCACTCAAATGGTTCAAAAGCTATCTATCTGACAGGAGCTTCTCCGTTGTTTCCGGTGATTCCTCCTCCTCACATGTTCCACTCACCTACGGGGTGCCACAAGGCTCAGTTCTCGGTCCTCTCCTTTTTCTGCTGTATCTGCTGCCCCTTGGTTCTATCATTGACAAGCACAACCTATCTTTCCATTTCTACGCCGACGACATTCAAATCTATCTTCCGCTGCACCTGACCAGAAATCACACTCCGTCATTCACAAAGCTTTTAGACTGTCTAAACGACGTGAAGTCATGGCTCGCACAGAATTTCTTACATCTTAATGACGCCAAGACTGATTTTATTTTGTTTGGCACTCCACTCATGCTTAGTTCCTTCCCAGACTGCAACACCTCTATTCCCTCCCCCAAGTCCTGCGTAAAAAATCTTGGAGTTCTGTTAGACAGTGGCCTCAAGTTCGAAAAACAGATCAGCGCCATCGTCAGAACCAGCTTCTTCCACCTCCGTCTCCTCTCAAAGGTAAAACCTTTTCTTAACCGGGGGGACCTGGAGAAGGCTGTTCACGCCTTCATCAGTTCCAGGCTGGACTACTGTAACAGCCTTTTCGTTGGTCTGAACCAGGCTTCCATCGCCGCCTGCAGCTCGTCCAGAACGCTGCTGCTTGATTTTTGGTGGGCACGTCCAGGCGGGAACATATAACTCCCGTCCTGTCTTCCCTGCACTGGCTCCCCGTCCGCTTCCGAATTGATTTTAAATTACTTTTGTTTGTTTTCAAAGCCCTCAACGGCCTGGCCCCCCCTTATCTGGCTGACCTGCTAGTCCGCCGGGACCCCAGCAGGGCCCTTCGTTCTGTTGGGCAACTTCTCTTAGAAGTCCCAAGAACTAAATTAAAACAGTGGGGCGACCGCTCGTTCTCGGCTGCTGGCCCGAGATTATGGAACTCGCTGCCTCCGACATTCGTCTCACGACTGAGCTGGGATCTTTTAAATCGAGGCTAAAGACCTATTTTTTTCGTCTAGCTTTTAATAATTTTAATTCTAACTAGTTTATTTACTAAAGATTTTACTCTTTTTGGGGTACACCCTGCGCTCCCCCGAGTAGCCTGTTCTGATTCTCTGTTGGTTGTTTTCATAGCTCTTGATCTTCTTTGTTCTTAATTTTTCCCAGTATTTAACTTTGCATTTTTATGATGTTTTACATTGTCTCTTTTTCTGTTACCCCTGCTGTAAAGCACTTTGTGTATCCAATGGATACTGTAAAGGGCTATATAAACAAATAAA
>JALJCO010014081.1:0-7500 GCA_023101725.1 Atherinomorus stipes
TAGTGGTGCTGTGTTTGAAGGTGAGAGTGAAGAGCGGATGCTAAAGTGGTTTCTCTGGTTTCCAGTTGGGGTGAGAAAGGCTTAGAATTAGGTGTTCAAAGGAATTATGACTAATCTTAGGTCTGGGATTAATAAACAGCCCTGATTGGAAGATGGCAGCCACGCCCCCTCCTCCTCGGCCTGCAGTTCTAGGAACATGAAAATTTAAGTAATCTGGTGGAGTAGATTAATCAATAGTAACATGATCATCCTGCTGCAGCAGGTTTTTGTGAGACAAAATAAATCAATATGATGATCGCCAATCAGATCATTGACTAACAGAGATTCAGAAGAAAGGGATCTGATATTTAGTAAACCACATTTAACAGTTTTATTTTTCTGTTTTGTTACGTTCCTTGTTTTAATTTTTATGAGGTTATTGTGATTTACCTTAGAGTTGTTTTTAGATTTTATCATGAGGGCTCGGGGGACTTACATTGATGTTCCCTCCTTAACAAGAAGGTTTATCTGATGAACAGAAGGACTCAGATGACACAGATGTTCAGAAATGTGACACTTTTAATACACGATGCAGAGCAGCATCAGAGAACACCATCAGAATGACCTCCTAACCTGCTGAAAATGCTGTCACACACCCAAGAAATGAAGACAACTGACCATCATGTCATGAGAGGGTCCTGCTGGAGATCACCAACATGGAGGGAGAAGGCTGTTCAGCAGCATTTGGAGGAAGATTGACAAACTACAACTGCATGATTACATGAGAATGAATGCTGCTTCTTGCTGGGGTGTACAGACCTTGTAATGTAATGAACGGTTAGCCAAGATCCTCCATTTTTCATGGTATCATGTCACTTCAGACATTCATGTGCTGTCATGAATGATACAAGTTTACAGTTGGAAGAAACGAGCTACTTGGCAAGTAAATGCCAAGCTTGCCGTCATTGGGAATTTTTGGAAAAAATATGGAGCAATCGTCACTCATCACCACATATGATGCTGTGATTCTTGCATGTGAACACACACAGACAAAATCATTGTTTCACAATTGTCAATTTACCATTTTTAAATTTTTTTTTAAATTTTATTTTAAATTTGCACACCCAATTCTGAGTAAGATAAGGTTGGTTTTATGAAAAAAGACTTTTTCCCAATTCAAATCTATGTGGGTCATTTTTGACCCATAACACCACACTTGTCACTATTTTTAATAATTTTACATTAAGAAAAAAGAATCAAACTATTTTTTAGGTTGTTATACTATAATAACAATCTGGTAGACTCAGATAATAATCTTGACCAAAGTCATCCCCAAAGTAAATATAATGAGTGAATCTGAATAATTTTTTGAGTCAAAACAAGTGGTGTAATATAAGATAAAGGTTCTATGTTCACTTTTAAAACAATGTTTAGGTGGACATGAATATATACTGAGTTAACTTTGAGGTGAAAAACAATGATGGATTATAACTATTGTTTTTTGAGTATTTTAGGTAAAGTTAGATTCTGGGTCAAATTTGACCCAGAATCTAACACTAAAGACGTTGGCAGATTTTGAACACAATACAAGAGTTAAAACAGTCAAGTGGGGGTGGGGGTGGGGGTGATGCTGAGAGAGATACAGTCGTGTGACCCGAGGGACGCTCCAGACCTGCTCCAGACCCACCAATCATAGCCTAGATAACCACTGCAAACATCCAGGTGGAGATCTGTGAAGGCCATGTTCAGGTCTCTGCAGGGATCCGTTCTCTCTGGCCTGGTGGTCCGGGTGACCCGCTTCCTCTGCCCTCAGGTCACCCCAGTGGACTGGTGACCTCCACGGAGCTGCGTGTAGCTGAGCTCCTGCACCGCGTGAAGGTGGAATCAGCCGTGGCAGAGGGAGCCGGGAACGTGGTGAGGCAGCTGAGTGAGGGCCGGATCCAGGACCGCGGGGCTCTGGCGGAGGTGGGTGGTACCGTCTGGAGACCTCTAGCTGATGCCACCATGAAGTCCTGCTTCTCCAGGTCTTCAGCTTAGATGTTTATTTATTAAGTTGGAGGATAACGTTCTTCATTTCCAACCTGGACCTTATTTCTAGGAGTTCACGTATTAAGTTTCTGCATCACTTTGACTCCTTCCGAAGACATTACATTGAGTTGTCCTCCGGCGTGCATCCATATATGGGGGGGGGGCTCTCTACAAGACATTAAATGCAGCAAAACTGCTTCATTTCACCAATACTTTAAATCAGAGGTCTTCAACAGGGGGGCTGCAGAGGTACTGCAGGGGGGTCCCAAAAGTTTTGATTGGTTAGACTTTTTTTTTTTTTTTACATTCCCTCCACATTTTTTTTTAAACACATAGAAAATTATTATGAAGATATATTTTAATGTTATACAGTTGTTCTTTAAGGTCTTGGGTATTAGGGGAGAAAGAATCGGCTCTAAGGCTACACATATTCATTAGTAAGTGGTTTATGAGCACAGCTGTAGATACTATGTTCATCATGAATAAGCACATTAGTTATGACTTAGCAAATCATGAATTCATCCTCTATAAAGCATGTATCTGACATTAGTACTCATTAGATACTTTAAAAACACATTTATTAATGTTTTTCTACAATGTGTCTAATGATTATATTTTCATACTGTTACGGTTAGATTCAGCTTTTCATAATATGGTATTTGCATCACTTACAAACCAGTTATAGGTTTTTCTCTATTGATGCTTTCACTTAGCGTTAAAGCATGTACTAATGGTTTGTAAATATGGTAGAAAATATTTTATACAAACTCACATTTCTTTTCCAATCATTGTCTTATAAGCAGTTAATAATACAGGAATTCATCATTGCAGGAAGTTACGAAGCACTTACTATTCATTTATAAAGTACATGGTGTGCACATCCAAAGTGTGTCCTTTATAAAGGAGTTACGAATGAGATTTAAAGGTTGGTAATGCCTAAAGTATTACAAAACTGTCAATTGTTCTAAAAAAGAAAGACAGCACACAGTAACATCAGATAAACTGAATATTTGTTGCACCAACTAAGAACATGGTTAATTAAAAACTCACAAAAAATGAGGAAAAAAACGACAGTGGCGTTATTCAAAACTCAAGTCTCAAAATTTTAAACCAGATTTGTACAATACACAAAGAAAATCTCTGAAAATGTCAATTATTACACAACTAATGAAAAGCACAATCAACATAACCTGACCTAAATCTTCCACTATGCCGATATCCACTATGCCGATATTTTAAAACTCATGTGGCCAATAACGAGGGCTGGGGGAAAAAAATCGATACACTGAAATATCGCGCTATTTTTTTTTATGCTGTGATCATATCGATATGTAAAAATGTGATATCGATCTATTTCACTAATGAAATCTCGCGAGATTTCGTTGTTCAGTCAAGAAATCTTGCGAGTTTTCGTGAAATCTCGCGAGATCTCACCGTTATATTGCAAAATCTCGCGAGATTTCGTTGGTAAAATAGATCAATACTGCATTTTTGAATCTCTATATGAAATCTGCATATAAAAAAATATCGCAATATTTCAGTGCATCGATTTTTATAACGGATATTGATACCGATGTTACAGCTGACAAAAATCATTTCAAATAGCAGTTTTGTTATCCGTTTCCAACACTGAGAAATGGGGGTGGAAAAAAATATTGATACTTCCTGGAGGAGGATATTTTTTCCCACCTCTAGTCTTTAGAAGTTTTAAAGTCTGTAAAAAAAAACGTTTTTGAAGAAGAAGAAGTTTTTTAGACTTTAGAAACAGCGGTCTCATCGGTTAGATATCGGCGGGGTGTCTGATACTCAGTTTTAAGGCTGATATAGGCCGATAGCGATGATATGGTGCATCCCGAGGTTGTGGTTGTGGTCTTCCCTCAGGCCCAAGCCCGGATGCAGGAGTCGTCTCAGAAGGTGGACCTGCTGCATCTGTCCCTGGACAGATGTCTGCGCCAGCTTCCTCAGGACCACCCCTCCCAGACTGCAGTCAGAGACCTGCTGGAGTTAGGAGCCCCTCCCTCCGGCGGCACGCCAAAGAAACAAAGCAGCGCTCTGTCCTCTTCCTCATCCTCATCCTCCTTCTTCAGACCAGCCAGCCTCACAGGTTCGGTTTTTCTGACACCTGTCATGATGATGCTCTCCTCTGGTGTGAACCTGTAACCCTGGTGCTGGTGCTCAGGTCGGCTGGAGGTGTGTCTGCTGGGCTGCCAGGACCTGCTGGAGACCGTCCCGGCCCGCGGTGGCTCCGCCCCCCCCAGGAACGACGGGAAGGCCCTGAAAGTGAGGTCTGCAGGACGGAGCAGCAGCAGCAAGACCAGCAAGTCTGAGGACCTGTCCTGTGAGTCCGTCTGCAGACGAACCTCCATCCTTTCATTTTCACGTCCCAGACGGCCAGAATCGTATCGGTTCTGTACCAGTAATCGTACCAGGTCCGAACAGTTCGACTTCGTTTTTAATAACGGACATGCCGACTCCACTTCACACACTGAAAGCTTCATCGTATGAATTCACTGATGACCTGATTAATTTGACGTTCTCTGTATTTTGAGTGTTTGAAGACGAGTGCTGCTGAGCTTTTCACCAGGTTGCCCTTGACAACGACATTACATGACGAGTCAACACGAGCAAGACAGTCACACACACAAGAACAAACTTCACACAACAACTCAGTATCAGAATACTCAAGGTGGTCCGAGCCTTATTCTGTCCCGTACAGTAGGGCTGCTCCATTCTGGAAAAAATCACTATTATTTTCATCAATATTGAAATCACGATTATTCAAGTGATTATTTTTTAGTGACACGATGCTTTTATTCAGCATTTCTCTCTTTCAACAACACTTCATTGATCATTTATGCAAATTGTTCAAACTGAAAATAAAAGGCTACAGACACGTACCTTTATAGCAGTTTTGCAGTGTGGTAACTCTCAGATCTCACAGCTGCTTTTGACACGGTGGACCATGCAACTCATTCATCTCGCCTGGAGAACTGTGTGGTTGTCATGGGGACAGCTCTCACAGGTCCTTTTCGGTCAGACTGGGGGGCTCCACCTCATCTTCTGCCGCTCTGCACTGTGGAGTCCCCCAGGGTTCAATTCTCGGGCCAGTTCTCTTTGCCCTGTACCTGCTTCCACCCAGGGAGATTTTTAGAAAACACGGCATGTCATGTCATACCACTTCTTTTTTTTTTCCTTTCTCATGAACAAAACAGAAAAGACATATAACATCACAAACTTCCATGCAGGGAGGAAAATGACACGAAGAGAGGAGATCTATACTTATATCTTTGTATCTGTACTCTCAAACAGTTCGCATCTGCATACATACAGCTGTGAGAAAAAGTTTTTCCCCCTTCCCGATTTCTTACTTTTTTGCATGTTTGTCACACTTAAATGTTTCAGATCATCAAAAATGTTTTAATGCGAGTCAAAAATAACACAAGTAAACAGAAAAAAATCCAAACCTCCATGGTCCTGTGTGAAAAAGTGATTGCCCCCCCTGTTAAAACATAAATTAACTGGTTTATCATCTTTGGAAAGCTGATTTCAATTTCTCTATCCACATCCAGGACTGATTACTGCCACACCTGTTCTCCATCAGAAATCACTTAAATAGGACCTGCCTGACAAAGTGAAGTAGACCAAAAGATCCTCCAAAGCTAGACATCATGCTGCCATCCAAAGAAATTCAGGAACAAATGAGAAACAAAGTCATTGAGATCTATCAGTCTGGAAAAGATTCCAAAGCCATTTCTAAAGCTTTGGGACTCCAGAGAACCACAGTGAGAACCATTATCCACAAATGGTGATAACATGGAACAGTGGTGAACCTTCCCAGGAGGGGCCGGCCGACCAAAATGACCCCAAGAGCACAGCGACGACTCATCCAAGAGGTCACAAAAGACCCCAGAACAACATCCAAGAACTGCAGGCCTCACTTGCCTCAATGAAGGTCAGTGTTCATGACTCCCCCATCAGAAAGAGACTGGGGGGCAAAAATGGCTGCATGGCAGAGTTCCAAGACCAAAACCACTGCTGAGCAAAAAGAACATAAAGGCTCGTCTCAGTTTAGCCAGAAAGCATCTTGATGATCCCCAAGACTTTTGGGAAAATACTCTGTGGACTGACGAGACAAAAGTGGAACTTTCTGGAAGGTGGAGGTCCCATTACATCTGGCGTAAAAGTAACACGGCATTTCAGAAAAGGAACATCATAGCAACAGTAAAACATGGTGGTGGTAGTGTGATGGTCTGGGGCTGTTTTGCTGCTGCAGGACCTGGAAGACTTGCTGTGGTAAATGGAACCATGAATTCTGCTTCTACCAAAAAATCCTGAAGGAGAACGTCCGGCCATCTGTTGGTGACCTCAAGCTGAAGCGCACTTGGGTTCTGCAGCAGAACAATGATCCAGAACACACCAGCAAGTCCACCTCTGAATGGCTTAAGAACAACAACATGAAGACTTTGGAGTGGCCTAGTCAAAGCCCCCACCTGAATCCCATTGAGATGCTGTGGCATGACCTTAAAAAGGCGGTTCATGCTGGAAAAGCCTCCAATGTGGCTGAATTACAACAATTCTGCAAAGATGAGTGGAACAAAATTCCTCCACAGCGCTGTAGAAGACTCACTGCCAGTTATCACAAACGCTTGATGCAGTTGTTGCTGCTAAGGTGGAACAACCAGTTATTAGGTTTAGGGGAAGATCACTTTTTCACACAGGGACATTTAAGTTTGGATCCCCCCCCCCCCTTAAAAATAAAAATCTTCATTTAAAAACTGCATTTTCTGTTTAATTGTGTTATCTTTGTCTTACATTTAAATTTGTTTGATGATCTGAAACATTTAAGTGTGACAAACATGCAAAAAAGCAAGAAATCAGGAAGGGGGGAAACACTTTTTCACACAGCTGTATGTAACTTAAACCAGGCCTAAATTCACTGGTGAAACTATCCAGATAGATAATGACGATAAGGGAATTTTAGCCCACTTTGTCTTCTTCCTCATTCTCCTCCCTGTCCCGACAGTAGGCATCTTAGTCATTAACTTGTGAACTAAAAACAAAAAGGGAAAAAAAAACACAAAAAAAGGAGAAGAAAATAAAAATGTAGTAAATGAATCCAAGGGAGTCCTTAAATGGTCATCCCACTTCTACGCAGATGACTGCCAAATTTACATGCCGATAACTAAAACGAGCCACTGCCCCCTGACACCCCTGCTTAGCTGTCTCAGTGATGTCCAGGCTCGGTTAGCCCCAAATCTTTTAAAGCTTAACGAGGGAAAGACTGGAATCAGGATGTTTGGTGACACCCTCATTGACCCTCCAAAACTACGTGCGTCCCAAAGTCACCAGCCTTAGCATCACCATGGACAGCCATTTTAAACTTGACAAACAGGTGAATTCAGTTTTCAAATCCAGTTTTTATCATCTTCGCCTTTTATTTAAAGTGAAACCTTTTATATCTTTTAATCTGTTTGAACGAGTTGTGCAGCTTTT